>PVIH01015406.1:0-49801 GCA_004025045.1 Sigmodon hispidus | reverse complement strand
AGGATATACAGGGATGGAAAAAAAATTCAGAGGGAAAGCTGAACACAAAGTAAATATATGTGTAGCAATCTTATTTGCATTATCACCCTTGATAAGTCATGCTTATGATTTTTATCTTCTTTATAGTTATTGTTAACTTTTCAGCATTTTAAATTCATTTTACTGTTTTTTTGATAAATACAAAATAAATAAAGAAGAAGGAAAAAAAATCTTCAATATCCAAACATATATTAGTTTGAAATTCTGGTGAATAACCAGCCCTAGAAAGAAAGAACTACTGGCAACTAATGACTGTTGGGAGAAGAAGAGTCAGCCATTCCCAGGAATGATCCCTTTTATTGGTTACCCAGTATAGAGTAGTCAGGCCTCAAACTATATACACAAAAATAATAAGTTATCATAAAAGGTTATATTTAGTTATATAATACACACACACCACATCTTGATTGTCATTTTATTCACTATTACCCTTAGTGTAAGCATCCCCAGTAGTCCTTGCAGACCTCCCACGGGGCAGCATGACATCACTTGTGCTGGCATCCACTTGGAAAGGAACAGAGTGGCTGTCATGTCCCCAGGCATGGCTATGCAAACATGGGCCCATCCACCCTCTTAAAAGAAAATGCTCAAGCAAAATTCTTTTTCTTTCTCTTCTGCTTCTCTTGAGCTGCTTCTTCCTTGTTAATAAACTCTTGTATGGTACCTTATGGTGAGACCCTTTAATTATGCACAAAAAAACAAGACCTAGTAACTCACTAGAAATATTTTTGCTCCCTGTTCCAAGGACCATAAGTTCTGCAGACCTAGAAGGATTGGTTCCAGAACTGGAAACACTCCTGCCAGAAGACTCAGTTAACATTCCATTTGACTCAAAACTCAGACTTCCCTGCTGGCCACTTTAGGCCTCTGATGTCCTTAAGCTCATAGTCTAAGAAAGGAATAACAGTGTTTGGAGTAATGATTGATCTATATTACCAAGGATAAATTGGACTACTTCTCCACAATGGAAGCAAGAAAGATTATGTCTGAAGTACAGGATACTCTTTAGGGCATTCCTTGGTACTTTCATGTCCTGTGAGTAAAGTCAATGGGAAGCTACAACAGCCTAATCTATGCAGGATGACAAAGGGAACAGCCTCTTTAGAAATGAAGGTATGGGTCACTACACCAAGGAAACTTTAAGACCTTCTGAGGTGCTTGCTGAGGATGAAGGAAATACAGAAACAGCAGTTAGTACAGGAAGATAGTTATAAATATCAGCTAAGGCCATATGACCAGTTGCAAAAATAAGAATATAATTGACATAAATGCCCTGCCATATTTTGTTAAGAATGTGTTTGTACAAATATGTGTGGTTTTCCTCAGTTTATTTATTATGCAACCTAACATATAATAGGAGAATATCAGTGGTTATCATATTTAAGTTGAGATACTAAAATAATATCCCCCAAGGAACATTGGCACCCACTCTATAATTAATTAAAAAATGCCATGAAATCGAAAGACTCAAAGGAGGGATATAAAAAAGGTTGGAAGGAGGAAAGGAAAGTAGGGGAATATTATAATTATATTACAATCTCAGAAAATAAAAGAAATAATTTAAAAATCATTACTTATGAACTTCATAAAAAACAATAAACCTATCCTGAATATCCAAGATAATATATTCTAAATTAATTTGTTTAATGTTACCAAAAAAACGGCCCTTACATATTTATGGATGAGGAAGTCCCTTGACTATTTTGAGAACAGACTAATGCTACATAACTAAATGCCATTGAAGCATTTGTCCTGGTTAGTTTTAGCTATCACATTGACATCATCTGATGGTACTTGAGAAGGGACTCTCTGCTGAGGGATTTCAGATCAAAGTTGTCTGTGTGGGGGAGGGAACCTGTCTTGATTGTTACTTGATGTAGGAGGGCCTGCTTACAGTTGATGGCAACCTTCCCTGGCAAGTGGCCCTGGGGCACTATTAGAAAGCTTCCTGTTAGAACCAAAGCAAGCCAGATACTAAGCAGAAACAAAATGGCCCCTGATATACCTCTATGTAAGGTCCCTGGTTAGAGATATGTCCATGTGGAATAACAACCAGTCCTTCCTTCAAGTTTCTGCTTGAGTTCTTACCCTGATTTACATCAACTAAGGACTGAAACCTATAAGCAGAATAAGGCATCTTCTCCCCCTAAGTTACATGAGATAGTGTCTTACTATAGTGACAGAGGGACAATTAGAGCAGTGTTTCTCAAGCAAATCAATGAGTTCATCACACACATTCATTTCTATTTTCTTTTCTTTAGCACACTGAATAAGAAGAACTGAAAGAAGCAATTTAGGGGGTAAGAAAAAACATTGAGGAAACAAATATATACTGTAACTTTCTGTCAGGAATAACCAAAAATTTGTATGATTCTTTTTAATGCTGAAAATGATCTGCTACACTTTACTTATTAAGCCATCAAAATAAAGCTACATATAAGTTTCCATCAAAGTAAATGGATAAGCAAAGATTTCTGAAATATGGAATATTCTTCTTTATTTTCAGCCATTTCTCCTAGGAACTTAACACTTTTGATTAGTTTATAATTTTTATTTATATCTTTAAAGGGATTTTCTTGTTTCATTGTGACAGTTTTACAAAGAACTGCACCCAGACTTTAACCTTTATGTAAACCACATGCTTCTCCTTCTGTCTTTTTCAAGATTGTTCACAAATGTAAAATAGTACACCTACTCAGAATTTCTAGTGGTCTGTGTCTAGACTGTGGGAGGAAATGACTTACTGAGATAGAACAGGAAGCCAGACCAGAAAGGTTAAGAAAAGAATGAAAATATAGGTCAGAAGTCATGCCAAGTGCACTGTCCAGACATAGTTCATGGCCATGTGGCTCTGTGAAGTCAGGACACTAAGGTCAGACACTAAGGACTCAGGACTTAGCTGTATATATCATTCTATAGCCACTCAGGTATTTTCCATAACTGATAATAAGTTGCTTGGGATCAAATCCTGTAAATTATTAAGGATTCTTATAATATACACTTTATATGTTTATATGATGGATTACATTGACAGATTTTCATATTTTGAACTACACCTGCACCTCTGTGATGTGATAAACCCTACTGGATCACAGTGGATGATAATTTTTATGTGTTCTTTGATTCAGTTTCCCAGTATTTTATTGAGTATTTTATATTAATGTTTGGGAGGTAGATAGTCCTGTAATACTAGCCTCATTAAGAGCTTGGCAATATTTCTTTTGTTTCTATTGTGTGGATAAATTTGAAGAGTATTTGTATTAGCACTTTTTTGAAATTCTGGTAGATTCTTCCCTGAAAACAACTGGCCCTGGGATTTCTGTGGTTGGGATACTATTGACTGCTTTTATTTTCTTGGGGGTTATAGGTGTATTTTTTTTTTAATCTGAGAAAATGTAAAATTTTTATTTAACTCTTTTTCAGTTGATGGAGAGAAAAAATATTAGGACAGTCAAAATACTTTTTAGTCAGGATTTTATTTCATTGTCATTTTGTGCCTCTGTGTATGATTAAAATTGGACTTCAAAATTCATTTTTTTCTGAAATTCTTTAGAAATTGAAGAGGATATCAGAAAATGGAAAGATCTTCCATGCACCTGGATAGGTACAATCAACATAGTAAAAATGGCAGTCTTACCAAAAGCAATCTACAGATTCAATACAATGCCCATCAAAATCCCAAATCAATTTTTTACAGACCTTGAAAGAACAATGCTCAATTTTATTTGGAATAACAGGAAAGCCAGGATTGCCAAAGCAATTTTTCTCAACTAAAGAATCTCAAGAGGCATCACAATTCCTGACTTCAAGCTATACTATAGAGCTACAGTAATAAAAACTACCTGATACTGGCATAAAAACAGACTTGTGGATCAATGGAATTGAACTGAAGACCCCGACATTAACCCACACACCTATGTACACCTGATTTTTGACAAAGAGATCAAAAATATTCATTATAAAAAAGATAGTATTTTTAACAAATGGTGTTGGGATAACTGGATGGTAGTGTGTAGAAAAATGCAAATAGATACAAGCCTATCACCCTGCACAAAACTCAAATCCAAGTGGATCAAAGACCTCAAGATAAAACCAGCTACGCTAAACCTGATAGAAAAGAAAGTGGGAAATACTCTTCAATGCATTGGAACAGATGACCACTTCCCAGTAGCACAGATACTAAGAACAACAATCAATAAGTGGGACCTCCTAAAACTGAGAAGTTTCTGTAAGACCAAGGACACAGTAATTAAGCCAAAACAACAACCTAGAGAATGGGAAAAGTTCTTCACCAACCCTACAATTGACAGAGGACTGATCTCTAAAATATGTAGAGAACTCAAGAAACTAGAGCCCAAAACCCTAAAGAACCCAATTAAAAAATGGGGGTAAGAATAAAAAGGGAATTCTCAGAAGAATTACAAATATCTGAAAGGTACTTGGATAAAAATGCTCAACATCTTTAGCCATCAGAGAAATGCAAATCAAAACAACTTTGAGATACCACCTTACACTTGTCAGAATGGCTAAGATTAAAAACACAGATGATAACCTATGCTGGAGAGGTTGCGGAACAAGGGGAACACTCCTCCATTGCTGGTGGGAGTGTAAACTTGTCCAGCCACTCTGGAATACAGAATGGCAGTTCCTTAGAAAACTGGGAATCAATCTCCCCAAAGATCCAGCAATACCACTATTAGGCATTTACCCCAATGTTACACATTTACACCCCAAAATCATTAGCTCAACTATGTTCATAGCAGCATTATTCATGATAGCAAGAACCTAGAAACAACCTAGATGCCCCTCAACTGAAGAATGAATTAATAAACTGTGGTACATCTACACAATGGAGTACTATGCAGCAGTAAGAAAAAAAAATGATATACTGAACTTCCTTTATACATTTTACTATCATAGAAAGAATAATGGTATTTCCCTCTGAATTATTTCAGTTGGATCATTTAATATTGTGAGGAAGGGGTCTGGGGATGGAAAAAAACCCATCAGTAAACAGATAGCATTTCTTGTTCTGCCATGAGACCTTCCTAACTGCTGGGAATGCAGTTTCTTTACCTCTGGGAAGTTAGCTGGATGTGCCAGGGCTGGAAGTTCTCACTGTTGGAACTTAAATGCACATACTCTTCAGATAATGTTTTCTACACTGAAATTCTTTCTGAAAAAGACCTACATTGTACAACACCTGGAGTCCCAGTGTCTTTATTTGCAGGGACTCAAATTTAAACAAGTGTCCAGTTATGGAATTGAAACACACAGCTCCCTCTTGTAGATTTTGTGATGATGAATAGTCAAGAAGTCTAGCAATTAATCATAGTAAGCTACCCAGGTGACCGCCAGTGACCTAAGTAGACACTGGGAAAGAGAGAGTATGGTTCAGATTTGGGCAAATAAAAAGAGAGAGAGAGAGAGAGAGAGAGAGAGAGAGAGAGAGAGAGAGAGAGAGAGAGAGAGAGAGAGATTATTTGTTTATTAGAAAAGAGAGGGAGTACTTTACATTTTTTCTGAAAAATCTACAAAAGCATAAAAACAACTAGCTTTAACCTCATGGTTCACAGGTACTTGTTATTAACTTATAGAAGTGCTTCCTCCCAGTTCTTTTCCTATGTTGGGTCTTTGTCAGCAGCACTAATCTGGGGGACCTATCCTTCAGTTCATCATAGTTTCTACATGATTGATTATTAGTGACAATGTGATATTCCAGTCTTTAAATAATCATTTAATCATTCTCCCAGTGTTGGATATTTTAAATTTGTACTTATTTTTGCTGTCATGAATAACATCGTGATATACTACTGCTTAGATATAATTTCTTGCCTTAAGTTTTACTTAAATTATAATTATATTTTTCTCTTATTGATTTTTTTAATTTTTCTTTTTTATTGTTTTTTGAAAATCAATATCAAAGTTTATGTAAAAACACAAAACATTCAGGATAGCTTTAAAAAATAATAAAACTTCTCTTTTCTCTAAAATACATGAAACATAAAAAATAAAATCTAAAGCTCCTCAAGCCAGGTTAGGCTCAGCTACAGTTGAAGAAAGCACTGTAGGTCACAGCTAATGCCCATGGATGGGCAATTGCCCCCACAAATTCCTGCTAGGAAACCCTTCTACAGTCAAACCAAAATGTTTTTTGTTTGTGTGTGTGTGTCTGTGCACGTGCATGAGTGTGTTAAATCACTTTATTCACCCATCATCTGTCAATGAAATAAGAATGTGTTTGCTTATATTGGGACCATGGGACCATGGGACCGCCTTCCCATGGATATAGAGAAGAGAGAATAACCTGATATGGTGGGAGGGGGAAGGGAACTTGAATAAGGATATACAAGGATAGAAAATGTGACTTCTTTATTCATAACAATAAAAAAATAAAATAAAAATTAAAAATTAAAAATGATAACTGTGGAAAGTGAAAATAAATACAGATAATTCTTAAAAAAAAAAAAGAATGTGTTTGCTTAAAGTCCACTAATGAGTGGGTACATCACCTGCTTATCTTTCTTTGTTTGTGAGACCTCACTCAGGAGAATATTTGGGTATGTGATAGCTATTCAGAAAAATTGTTCATTTCTTTTAGGTGTTTTAATTTTGTGAAATATTGGTTTTTGAAATCATACTTAATGATTCTCTGGATTTCCTTGGTATCTGTTGTTATGTCCCACTTTCATTTCTGATTTTGTTAATATGAAAGTTCTCTTTCTGCCTTTTAGTTAGTTGGATAAGGGTTTGTCTATCTTATTGATTTTCTCAAAGAACCAACTCTGCTTTATTGATTCTTTGTCTTGTTCTCTTTGCTTCTATTTTATCGACTTCAGCTCTTAATTTGATCATTTCTTGGAATCTATTACTTCTGGGTGAGTTTGATACATTTTGTTCTAGAGCTTTCAGTTGTGCTATTAAGTAGCTAGTGTAAGATTTCTCCACTTTCTTTATGTAGGCACTTAAGTTATAAACATTCCTCTTAGCACTGCTTTTGTTGTCTCCAATATGTTTGGATATGTTATACCTTTATATTAATTGAATTCTAAAACTCTAAATTTTTTTTATCACTTCCTTGACCCAGTGATGATTTAAATAAATGTTGTTCAGTTTCCATTATTTTGTAGGCTTTTTTTGCAATTTATGTTGTTGAATTTTAACTTTAAGCCATGGTGGTCCAATAAGGTAGAGGGGATAATCCAATTATTTTTAATCTGTTGGGATTTTCTTTGTTATCAAGTATGTTGTCAGTTTTGGAGAAGGTTCCTTGAGGTGCTGAGAAGTTTTATTCTCTAGTGTTTAGGTGAAATATTCTAGAGATGTCTATTAGATCTTTTTGAATCACCATAACATCTGTTAATTACTTCGTTATTATTATTTAATATTTTTTAGCTTCTGTCTTGAAGACCTATCCAGTGATTAGAGTGGGTTGTTGAAGTCTCCCACTATCAGAGTATGGGGTTTGATGTGTAGTTTAAGTTTTAGTATTTTCCTTTTACAAACATAGGTGCTCTACATGAGGCATAGCTATTCAGAATTGAGATGTCACCTTGATAAATTTTTCCTGTAATGAGTATGAAATGTTCTTCCCCATCTCTTTAAATTAATTTTGGTTTAAAGTCTATTTTGTTAGGTATTAGGATAGCTACACCAGCTTGTTTATTAGGTCCATTTGATTGGTAAATTTTTTTCCCAACCCTTTTCTCTGAGGTAATATCTGTCTTTGAGGTTGAGGTGTATTTCTTGCATGCAGCAGAAGGCTGGATCCTGTTTTTGTTCCGATTCTGTTAGTTTATGTCTTGTTTATAGATGATTGAGTCCATCAATATTAAGTGATATTAACAAACAGAGATTGTTAGTTGTTATTTTTGGTTTTGTTGTTGGTGGTGGTAATGTGTGTGCATTTCTCTTCTTTAGGGTTTGCTGATGTAGGGTTATCAATTTCTTGTGTTTTCATGAATGTGGCTAACTTCTCTGGGATAAAGTTTTCTTTTTATAAATGGGAGATTTATAGATGTGCATTATTTAAATATTGTTTTGTCATGTGTGGCGCGCAGCCTCGCCAGCAAGGAACATGCAACACCGGATCCTTCTCTTTGCAGTTTATTCGGGCCTTTTATTATCTTCTTGTCTTTCACTCACTCACTCTCACTCTCACTCTCAGATGGATGATGAACAACTTACTCTCTCACTTTTAGATGAATGACCACTCTCTCACGAACGACCCCAGGGGGAAGTCAGCTCATGGCTAAATACCCTCTGGGCCTCCAATCCCGGTAAGCCACGAGGACATGGCCCATAGGTCCTGAGGCGCCGCGAGCCACCATCCTTGCCTACAGCCAATAAAGAGTTGTTTACTCCCGAGAGCACTGGAGAGCACTCACCATCCCACCAGAAAGGTGGAAGGCGGAAACCAGGGCCACCTTTAGGGCGTGGTACAATGCAGCTCCCTACAGTCATGGGAAATATTGTTTTCTCTTTTTATTACTATAAACTATTTATAAAGTAATTCAATGCTTTGCTGTGTATAGTAATCTGGGCTGGCACCATGGTCTTTTAGTGACTGCAGAACAGGTCTGTCCAGGAAATGTGGCTTTCAGGGTTTCCATTAAGAAGTCAGGTATAGCCTCCACTCCTGGCAGATCCAGTTTTATCCCCCCAACATCAAGAGTTGGGACCTTAGTACCTCCTGCCCATGTTGGGGAGGAGATGGGAAGATGTGGAGAAGAGAGAATGACCTAATGTGGTGGGAGGGGGAAAGGATCTTGAATAAGGATATACACAGATAGAAAATGTGTCTTCTTTATTCATACTAAAAAATAAAAAGAAGAAGTCGGGTATAATTCTAATAGTTCTGCATTTATGTGTTAGTTGGCCTTTTTCTTTTTCTGCTCTTAATATTCTTTCTTTATTCTGTATGTTTAATGTCTTGATTACTATGTAACAAAGATACTTTTTTTTTTCTCCAGTCTATTTTGTGTTTTGTAAGCTTCTTGTACCATCATAGGTATGTCCTTTTTAGGTTGGTAATGTTTTTCTCTATGATTTTGATGAATTTATTTTATGTGTCTTTGACATGGAGTTCTTCTTCTTCTCTGTCCCCATTATTTTTAGGTTTGGTTTTTTCATGGTGTCCCTGATTTCCTGGATGTAACATATTTCTTTAACTAATGAATCTATTTTCTCTATTGTATCCTCAATGATTTAGAATCTCTTTCCCATCTTTTGAATACTGTTAGTAATGTTTGAATTCTGTAGTTCCTACTCATTTACTCAGATTTTCCTTTTCCAAATTTTCCTCTGTTTATGTTTTTTATTGCCTTTATTTCTTTATTTTAATTTTTAAGTCTTGAACTGTTTTCTCTACCTGTTTAATATTTTTTTCATGGCTTTGTTGGAATCCTTGGGTTTCTTTAAAGAATTTATTGGTTTCTTTCAATTTTTTGTTTGTCTTTCCCCCCCTATTTCTTTAAGGAAATTTTTCTCTTCCTCATTGAAGGTTTCTATCATCTTCATAAAGTTATTATTAAAATAGATTTCTTCTGCTTTATTTGTGTTGAAATATCAGGTCTTGCTCTTGTAGGACCCATAGTTTCTGGAGGTGCTATATTACTCCTTATATTATTGAATGTATTCTTATACTGCTTTCTACTCAACTTTTTCTCAAATTCATACAATTGAAGCATGTATCTCTAGGGGTCCCAATTCTTTCAATGTGTCCTTTTGCATTGCTGTTTTTCCCAGTTTCTGTTTTTCATACTTGCTGTCCTTTGAGCTTGCTGTCATTCTTGCTTGCTGCAGTAAAGATTTGTATCTCAGATGGATTCTGGTGCCTTGGGGAAGCTAGGCACAGGAGCACTGGACTAAGTGCTACTGTGTCTCTGAGACTGAAATAGATATTGATGTGGGACTAGGTATGTGTCACTGGTACCTGGCAATGAAGCACTAGGGTGGTCAGTCAGGAGCTCAGGGACTTATCTGTTTTTTACTGCTTGCTACAATAGAGGCATGTGACCAAAAGATTTCTTTTTTTTTTTAAGTCCTCCAAAGCTTTATTATTACAGTCAATATTTATACAGAATCTCTGCCATGCAGGTAGCTGGGAGGAAAGGGGTGGGATATTCAAAAGAATGTGAGGGGAAGTAACAGACAGGGTAGAATTGATATGGAAATCTATCTGCTATCAGTTGAGGGTCTGGGAAGGTCACCTTGCTGATCTGAGAAGGTCAAAAAGAAAGCCTGAAGTCAAGGTTTAGCTTAACAATGAGGGTGTGTAGTCTCTGGTAATTGGCTATTTAGGGTATAGGCTGCTGGCTAGCTGTAGAAGCTAACTTATAAAATATGGCTAAGTTAACTTTGGCTCCCAACATTTCCTCCCTTACAATTATTTTTTGAGGCAAATCAGTTATCATATGAGTGGGCATTAACCAAGAGGGAGGGAACAGAGACCTGATCCTCCAAGCTTTTTTCCAGCTCAGCAGAAGGAATCTTCTACGGCTTGGCAAAAGAAACTTCCTTTCCACATGGCAGATGTCCTTTTTAGGAGGAGAGGGGCTAGGTTATTAATATTAATAGATTTGGACATGAACCTCTATGCAATCAGGCTTGTTCCCCAGGAGATTCAGAGACAGACTACATGGTCCTCTCCTTGCAGTGCTTCGCCTCGCATCGTCGTTGGTACCCAAGCTTACTTGCAAGCAAGCCTGCATAGCTCTGAATACTATGCAGTTCCCATAGGAATTTCATCGCATGAAGATTCACGAACCCTTGGTCTGTAAAGTAACAGACCTGTATAGGTATGGAGGCCAGGGAGTCTACCTGTTGGTAGTGAGCCTGTTAAATGCCCATTGTCCAAAAGCTAACAAAGCAAAAATCCTATAAAGTGTCCTAAAGGAAAAGGTTAAAGGGTAGTAACCCAAGGGGAAATGGAAAACAAGCTTTTAAACCATCTTTCCTCCTGCTCTCTTTGCTTTTTCCTATGCTTCAATCGTTCTCTAACTTAGCCATACTATCTCTAATGCAAAGTGTCTAGAGGGTAGGTTAACACACTGTAAGAAAAAGGTATAGATCTAAAGAATAATTCCTGTCTGCCAAAGAACAGAGCCACACTCTGGGAAAGGAAAGGGAGCAGCTTCAAGGTCTGAGAAAAACTTGCATTGAAAGACAAGAACTGTAGATTCAGTTTCTTCTGAGAGGGCGGGGCAGCTGCTCCTCTGCTCTCCACTTTGAGTTGTCAGCTTCAGTCAGCAGGAGGTCCTTGACTCTGTCCCAGGAGTCTAGGAGTATTTCAGGTGTGGGTCATCTGCATCCTGTGGAAGTCTGCATCCTGTGGAAAAAACACAAACAGACCCTCTCCCCCACACCAGAACTGAGTCTGGTCTAAGTTAAGTGCCATCTGCCAGATTTTTTCATTGTTCCTGAGATAAGGCCACGTTGCTAAGCCTCCAGTGTCCATCAGCTGCAGTAAGCGACTGAGAATCCACAGTTAAAACATTTAAAATATAAATAAATGGTCTTTGGGCGTGGCTGCAAATCTCCCTTCTAAGTTTTAAGACAAACTTTAAGAGTGCAATGAGAGTTGCTTCCACAGCTGTCAGACCCATAAAAATTATAAGAAATCTCAGTCTTTAGCACAAAATTTGGCAATACTTAATTGCTTTTGGAAACTATAAGCAACAGCTTTTAACATCCTGAGCTTTTTCCCCAGAATGTGCAGAGGCAAAAAGTAAGATGAAAACAAGTATCAACAGAAACATGAACATAGGCCATCCTTCCAAAGGAGGGAATATGAGTAACATCTATTGGTCAAATATGATTAGGAGCAAAATGTCCCAAGGATTCATTCCAAAATAGGTTAATGACAGAAATTCTGTACACAAAGGACACTGTTTGACTATTTGAATGGCTTGGTCCTTTGTGATCTTGAAATGAAATCACAGTATTAAGATGAAATCTCTGATGGGCTTAAAATATATTATCAAATGCATTAAACATAACATGTTGATTCAGTAAGCTGATCAGCATGGGCATTGCCTTCACTAGAAAGGTCAGAATGAGCCTGTAAATATCCCACATAAAGTAGCTGCGTTCTGTCCCACAAAAGACTGTATCTTTAATGAAAGCTGACATACTTTACTCACAGGTACAATATAGCTAGCTGTTTCTAAAGAGATCTGTGCCACATATTGACTATCAGTGAAAAGATTAAATAGTTTTGGAGAATATGTATTAAGGCCAGCTGTACAGCTAGAAACTATGCCACTTTAGCAGATTTGGCTGCTGTGATTTGCACCTCTGTAAGCGGTGGAGAGACCACCATTGCACAGCATTTTCTAGAATTCTTTAAAGGTCATAATGAAATAACTCTTGGAAAACACACTGAATGAGTCTTTAAAAAGTCAATCAATTTTGGAGGAAGCATAGTAATTATCAAAATCACACATTTTTGAGCACATAAAAAGTACATTCTGAATTAGTGGCTTATATCCATGAATGTCATGAATATCCAGAGTCTATGCTACTCAGAAACTTACTTATGTGGCTGGGGCCTTGCCTTCATTCTTATGCTAAAAACCGTGGCTACCTAGGCTTCTAGAGCCTAGTCAGGTTAAACTGAAGTCTCCTGCTGCAGGTCAGCCTTGAAGCCTAGGGCTTGGTAGTAGCAAGCCCGAAATGGAGGTTTTCAAAAGCATAAGGTGTTAAAACTTTATACTATATAATACCAAATGTTTGTAAGTTAAGCTTAAGCCTTTATGGAATTACATTTAATACAGCCAGGCAATAAGACAGAACAACTTAGCAGGCCAGTATTTATAAGGAATTAAATAAGGAATTATTTAATGTAAATAAGGAATTAAACCACATCCATGGTACAGTAGCAAAATTCTAAAGAAAAGATAAAAGACATGGTATAACATGCCTGCTGTCCTGGCTATACCAGGAACTAAAGGCCAGAATATAGTCTTTTTAGAAAACATTGACAATTCCTCAAACATATAAGAAACATAAACTGCCACATGACTCTGCAATCTCACTTCTTGGAATCTCGCCAAGAGAAATAAAAATATTTACTCACCTATTACAGGTTCATAAACAAAATGTAATATATAGTTCATGCAATAGCATTTAGAAATAATAAAGAAGAAAATACTAACACATACTATATAAATGAACATCAAAACATTATGCTGGGAAAATCTAGATATAATGCAGGTTTCTCTATATAGCCTTGGCTACAGAGATCCATCTATCTCTATCTCCCAAGTGTTGGGAGGCAACTGGATTCTTTATCAAAACTTTTAATGTTCTTACTATCTTCATAGTCTTTTAAGAGTTAACTTAAAGACACCATCAGCATTTCACCTGTATCAGACCTGTCCTCTCAGGCCAAGAAGTATAAAAAACACAATACATTAACACTGTAAAAGTTCCTTAACACTATGATTCAAATACAAAAGCATACTTGCTTCTGTGAGGAAAAAAATTGCTTTGTCTTAGTCCTAATTCTCTGTGTTGGGAGGATTTTTAAAATTCTGGTAGAGTAAGTGATCCTTACTCAATGCCTCCCTGCTCAATAACTGTCTGGATATCTGGGAAATTATATATTCTCAAAACATCATTCACTAAATTCCAATAAGAAAATGTCTGAACAGGGACTTTCTCAGGTCCAAAAGCATTCATTATAATAATCCTGGAGACAGTTACCTACTCTTCCTCATCTTTTCGCATGAATCGTCCCCTTCTGTGAAAACCAGGGGCAGACGTCACCAATAAATTCAAAAAAAATCTCTTAAGCTCCATTTTCTTTTTTCTTTTTTTTATTTTATTTTAACCCTGGTTCCTTGTGTTTGAAGAGCTTCCTTAAGCCCTGACAAGAACACTTCATTCTTGCCTAATGCCTGCCCCTTGGTGAATCACTTACCTGCGTCTTCACGGGCCGGGCATCTCCCATGGCGGTCACAGTACAGGATCTTGACTCACGGCCATCCGTGGTGATCCAATGTCTGATTGATGGCCGTCCTCCTAATGGTGAGACGTTTGTTCCATCCTGTGGATCTGGACACGCTGGGCGCCAATTTTCCCCAGCCAGCAGGATCTTCAGCGTGGACCTAGACCTGGGAAGGAAGCAAATGGAAGGCAGGAACACAAAGGAATGGAAGGACAAGACAAATCTCTCTGTTTAACTCCTCCCCAAAAATTTCTAACTGAACTTGACAAGAGGAAAATCATGCTTGGTAGTGGAAATGTAGCCACTTACTCACAGCAGTAAAGTCATGTCTCTTGGAAGAGAATCATCAACCAACACTTTAATAAATGAATATAATGACTAACTAAATTTTAAATATTTGTCCTTATATGCACAGATAAGTATAGTCATCACCCTTCATCAAGGAAAATTCTCTTTGCAATAGACAGAGATCACTGTACAGAACTATAATCTATCAAAATGCAGTTATAGAGCCCAGTACCAATAGATACAACTACAAACCAATTCTCCAAACACCCAAAGTTCAGGGAACATTGAAGAGAGGAATAAAAATTATGAGAGTCAGAGGACCAGGGAATTTTATGTGAGACTGTCTCCCCGTAATATTAGAAGCTATACCCATAAAATCTCACCAACATGACTGAGTAAAGATGAGCTAAACAAACATACAACCATATATGTGTTAAATTTACTAGGGGAAAAAAAACAAAAGGCCTCAACCCTACACAAAGAACCATAGATAACTAAGGAGAGCTGAGAGTGAGAGAAATGTCCTTCCCCAGGGAAAGGCATGTCAACTGGTTATCTAGTACCAAATGGCCAGCACTAAAATGTATATACAAGTAATAATGTACATACAGTAATGTACATGCAAGTAATTTATGTAGGTTGTATGCAGGAATATATATGTATATACATATTCATACTCACATAAAATATCAATTAAAGAGAAACATCATAAACAAATTTAAAAGAGAATAAGAAGTATGTGAATAACGGTTTAATGAATAGGAGTAAAAAAAAAAGAAGTATGTGAAAGGTTTTGAGAAAGAAAAGTAATGTGGAAAATGATGTAATTATAATCTTAAAAAGGAAGTAATAAAAACTGAGGCTGGATATTGTTACTTATTAAATATTGAATTTAAAATAAATTCTTGGTTTTCTCAAATGAACTAGAATTCTTAATATAAATTTAATAATTTTTATTTCAGTAAAGGAACTATTGTTTTTACTTAAATTACTTTCTCCTGAAAGCTCTAAATTTACATAACATTGGAGAATCATCACATAGAGAAATTTTAATGTGCTCAAACAGTATCTAAGATTTATTAATCATTGTAATAAGCATACAAATAGAATAGTTGTTAAATATAGAATTATATGCATGCATTTTAATAAAATGTATTCAGCTACATTGTGGTAAAATGATATGACATAGAGTTTGTTATAAACCTTCAGAAAATTGAAGTATAGAGAAAACAAGTAAAATAATATCAATTATTCAGCAGTGAGAACAAAATGATACTCTAAAATCTGCAGGCAAATGGATGGATTTGGAGAATATCGTCCTGAGTAAGGTCTCACAAACTCAGAAAGATAAACAGGGGATGTACTCACTCATTAGTGGACTTTAAACAAAAAAAGCTAAGCATGTCCAAGCTGCAAACCACAACCACTGAACAGCTTGGGATCTGAAACACCTTGGACAGGCACCTTGGATACCATTACCTCCAGAGGAACACCTGACTCAGTTTTGATGTGGGGGTGAGGAAAGCAGATCTGCCTGGAGTGGATGTTGAACTAAGCCACCTTGGGACCTTGGGACCTCCTGCCCTTGCTGGGGAGGAGATAAACTGATAGAAGAGTAAATGACTGGGAGGGGCAGGAGGAGGAAGAGAGCCTGAACAAGGGGACATATGGATTAAAAAATATGATAATAATAATAAAATAATAAAAGATGTCAGTCAGAAAAAAAACAATTGAGTATATCTGATGATTTTTTACATTTATGGTTTATTTTCTTTTTAACTTATAAATAATTTTTGTGCTAAATAGTTGTAAATTTTTCAGTTCATATATAAACTAGAGGATTTTTGATGCCATAAACTTCAGTTAATAATCTGTCACATTGAAGAAGATTCTTTGTCTCTGAAGTGGAGATAAATAAATAAACTCATGAAGGTAGAGAGAATCAATTGTTATAAACAATTTTCATTACCAGTTCAAGAAATCAAAGTGTTCTTTCATGTCTATTATCTTTTCCTTTATTTTGAAAAGTGCCTTTTTCTATTAAAATTCTATTTTTTAATACCTAGGATCTTACAACTTATGACTAATCTGTACCTCCTATTTTGCGTAGGTATGGAAGGTATAAAATACAAGAGAATCAGGAAGAGTTCTGATCAGAAGTCATTAGGTTTTCAACACAGGATTCTGAATTGTTTTAAATTTCTAAACTGTTAAATGTGTCCAAATTCAAGTAAAATTGTGAAAGCATTCAAAAACCTAATTATGACCATTTCAAATAGGACACAATTGTATCTTCCTAAACTAGCATATTTTGTTTTTAACCCATCATAAAAATATTTTGTGGAAAATGCACTTTAGGTATTTCTGTAAAAATCTGATAAACCATACAAATAAAAGAATAGCTATTCTGATGAGGCAATAATCAGTATTCCAGAGCTATTGCCCAATCTCCAGAGTAGTTTTACTCCTAGAATCATATTCCCCAACGCTGTAGGTACTCCTCCATCCTCTAGTTGGCAGGGATAGAAAATTTCCTCTCTGGAGGTGACCTATGTCCTGCCCAGTGGATTAGATGATTGCATGGTTACAGTCCATTGGCTTTGATCCTAGGATGCAAATGTTCTCCTCTGCACTGTACAATCCCTCTTTGTCTTGGAGTCTGGTCCTTTGTTAGCAGCAAATATCGTCACTGTGGGCTTGTCACAATGATTTAGTAAAGGCATATTTTACAGAAATAAGAAGCCCAGTGGTGTAGCGGGAACTGATCAAAAGCCATCAGCAAGCTGATGGATTGTTGTTTATGCAAGATTGGCCTTGGGTCTTTTGGAGGAAGAAACCTCCCTATATGCATGATAAAAGCCAATGCTTTATCATAAAATTATGGTCTCTGTAGAAAGGAAAACTTAGTCTTGAATAAATTAATAAATGAATGACCCATGTCTTTTCAGAGCCTTCCATTTGTTATTTTTCTTAGCTCTTCACTGAATCACTTATTCTCTTTATTCTCTCTGATGAGCATTTGGCTCTGTGGCAGGGATAAAATAGAGATCAATAGAAATAGTGCTTTTGCCTTCACAGATTTTAATTACAGTGGTGGATTCTGACAGGTAATCAGGCATCAAGTGACAGGAACATAGTTATAGTTACTATGGTAACTGTGGTTATAGTTTATTTTAACAATTTAATATTCTCCTAATCATTTACTCACTGGAATCATTTATAGCATAAGAGTATCAGGCAATATGGTATTTTTCAGGTGATCAGGAGCAACTCTTTTGTCCCTCTATAGAACAAGTGTTGAATGGTAGACTAAGTAGCACCCAGGAACTCAGTCTTGTAATTAGACATGAGAGAAGTAACCTAGTTGTGCTCAAGACAGGAATTAGTGTAGCAGCATGGGAGCAGAGAAAAGCTATAGAGAAAGGACTGACCGTTACTGCACAGACTAGAGACTGTTAAGTAGCATACCTATATGAATAAGAATGAAAAAGTTAACTAATGTTAATTCTAAAGTCCTTATCCTTGGAGGGCCATCACAGTCTCATCTCAGATGTCCTCCACTCTCCCTCTATCACAGCTTATTTTCTTTGGAGTGAGAGAGCAGAGGGTCAAAATATCATAGCACACAACATCATTGAAACTTAGCAGCTATTTCTGCTGGCTGTGTTTTCACTAGCTACCTTATTTCACACTACAATGAGTACTGCTTCACTAATGAAAGGGGGGATTCTGTTGTGTTTGATGGCATTATAGTCTTTCTACAATTCACTGATCCTCCCTGTCTGTAGGAGAAACCCTTCCCTTATGTGCTCCCAACAGCAAAAAAAAAAAAAAAAAATCTCTACTAGTCAGAAGGCCTCACGAATGCAGTAATAATTTCCAAGCAAAGAGCAGACAAGAAGAAAGAACAGGTAATGAGAAAAGCTGTGAAAAAAATACTTGATCCTAGAAATTGAAAAGTTCTTTTTGCCAAGTTAAAATGTCATCCCATGAGAAATCAAAATTCTGTCACACATATAAAGTTTCTGTAATATTTCATTGGTGAGAAATTTGCATATTATTAGAGAAGTCTGGGTGCTTCTCTGACTTATCTAAGTGATTTTAAAGGGATTACCTACCATCTTTGGTATAAGTTATATATAACATAAGGGTTATAATAATTGAGAACATGCTGAAAATAGAGATGGAAAGATTTTAGAAACACTTGAAACCAAATTTCTAGTTAGACAACATTGGTGGGAACTAGCTGGACATGGTGGGTACTTAAGATGTCATGTATGCTAGTCAAGGTTGGTTTGCTTTTCAGTTATGTCAGTTTTCAGTCAGTTTATTCTTACTTGTCCAAAGAAAGCATAGTGAATTTGAGAAAAAAAAAAAAAGCAATGATGTCACTTTTGTGATGAGAAAAGGACAGTTCTTAGTCTTTTAGACAAAATCCCTTCTGTATCCTGAAGCTGGGGCATGTGGAGGTTTGCCAAGCATTCACATGCAGACTGTATAGATGCCTCCTGTAGTTCTCTGTCTCTTACTGGTAATCTCCTGGCTCTTTGTGAGTAAGGCCAACACTTCAGAGGTGCACACACTGTCTGTCACACAAGCAAATCAGAAGTCTCTGGAGAGTAGGATGCTGCTGCTCTGATGTCTCCTGGATGGAAGAAGGCAGCTGTCAGTGTACAGGGAATGTAAAGATCGTTTTCACATGATCTTAATTTTTTTCACTCAGCAATAAGGAAGAGAAGATTCTTCACATTTCATCTGTAGAGAGTAAAACATTGTCAGTTCTGTTTTGTTTGACAGTTTTGAAGCCAAGAGCAACACATTCCCAGACTCCTACCTTTTTAGAGATGAAAGGTCTGGCCTGAAAGAAGACTAGAGCTCTCAGTTGTATTTGAGTTGGCCAGGTACTGAAGTCCAGCCATTGCTGCTACAAGGCCATGTTTCCAGCAGATTTTAGAACAGAGTCCCACAAACAGCATCTGCTGCCCCAGCCCCAGCAACATGCCAAGTGCTGTTAAAAAAGAGAGTTCTGCCTGGGCCAGATGCAGTTCTTAGGATAAATGCATCTGTGTGTTTTTTTCTCATATAGCCAGCTCTAAAAGGTGAATGGAGCTTCACGCCAACACTAGGCTGTAATGATGCCATTTGTTAGCTTGATAAATTTTGGAACAGAATATAATCAAGTCATTATCCCAGAATTTTAAGCTTTCGTTTTTTGTGTTTGCATTTTTACCCCCACAGTGATTCCTAGAATCAGTCATCTCATAAATTACTATGTACTTCAGCCATTTTTTCCCCAAATCTTTTCTCTGGTTTAGGATTAAAACAAATTGCTTCACAGAAAAGAGATTCTCAAAGATGCCAGAGAATCTAGCAAACAAAACACAGGACTTAATGTGCTATAAAGTATGGGGTGGTTTCTTCAAGTAATAAAATCTCTTTCAAACAGGAAGTAAAATTATAGTAATATTGGGCAAACAGTTATTCTGTGTAATATTCTTCTGCAGTGAGTTTGGCAGAAAACTGAAGATGATTTGACTCTTAGTTTTAAAGGATTAGCTGTGCCATATCATTGAGAACTTTATGTTTATGGTTTTCATTTGTTCACTTTTGTTCCCCTGGGAATTTGTTATATACCTACTGTGTGCCAGGTATTATAGAAAAAGAAACAAATGAGACAATGTTCTTAAAAAGTTCATAACTCTATTTGTATCAGGAAATAGTTCTATTAAAACTATATATTTAAAAACATACAAAAGATATATTCAGAGTCCCAGGGTATCAGAGAGAAATTTTTAAAATTATTTGTGTATCCTCTTTTACAGTTAACAAAATACTGTTTCAAAGAATTTTCTATAATAACTTCCAGTTGTGTATACCTCACCCCACCAATGAAAACAGGACAAAGTTATAGACTATGAGTGTGAAAAGAAATATTAGAAATTTACTTCAATTATGATTAATATTTTATACGGAAATTATTTATTTTTAAAACATTTATTTATTATGTATACAGTGCTTTGCCTGTATTTACACTTGTACACCAGAAGAGTGGTTGCTGGGAGTTGAACTCAGGACCTCTTGAAGAGTTACCAGTCTCTTAATCTTTCAGCCACCTTTCCAGCCCCAGAAATTAGATATTTCAAAATGTTTTGCCCATAGAAGAACTCATGTAAAGCATTTTTGGAATTAAGCATATAAAACCGGGGAAGATGTTGTGGACATTTTACTGATGACGAGGTTGACAATGTTACCAGATTCACATCAGTCAGTGAAAGAGAAGGTTATTGAAGATGGAGAGAGAATTAATTAGGATTGGATTAGAACACTCTCCCCCCCTCACCCCTGATTTCCTCATCCCCTAATCCTGTCTGTTGGTTGTGTAGTTGGCTGGGTACGGCCAGGACAGGGCTTGACCTTGTTGGCCTCTCACTCTTCTCTAAGGCTTGCTGCTTTGAGAATATAATGCTGTGTACTCAGTTCCTAAACTACAGGGGTAAAATGGACAGAAGAAAGTGAGTGTCTTAACTGTGTGCTTAGTCATACACTAGACCCTGTGCTGGATCCTGTAGAGGCTGGCACTTTGTCTTTCAGTCTGAGCTGAATTCCAAGTGTGGTGCCTTAAGAGAATGTTCTCTAATTATTTAACCACAGAACTTTGTACTCGATCTGAACCCTGCAGTAGAGATTACAGGAGAATATATTATTAATAGATACTAGTTACCAATTTATATTTTAAACAACTTAAGTATTTATGGAAAGAAACCTTAAATATTTATTTGCAAACAAGCTGGGTAGCAATTCCATGTTCTACAGGATATTTTTCTGTTTGGTTTCAGTCGTATGTACCTTGTGTTTCAGTAAAACTTTGGCTAAAATTATGTGTATTCTATTTAACTAACTTACTCCTTTGGGGAAATGAATGCATGTCTGATACAGGACCAGATGTGGTTTCTTTTCTCAGGCTGACCAAAATGTTTCCTTTTCTCTTTATCTCTTTAGAAATAAAACTACAGATCAGCTAGTATATATCATGTAGGGAAGGGGGAGTGGATAAAGCACCCATTGTAATAAACCTACATCTAACAACAGGCCCAAATGTTTGGATGGTTTTCAAAGAACCTTCTGCAGCCTTTGACCAAAGGCTGGCAGCTCCACACAGGAGTTCAGTCACAGGGACAAAGTCTGCCAAACATGTGGTGTGCCAATAACAGCCAAAGTGAGCTGGCGGAAGGAGCAGCCAGAATCCCATAAAGTATCAGTGCCAGATACTGGAGGCCAGGGCAGCAGGAGGCAGGAGGCAGCATCCAGGGAGGTGGGATTGTTTTTAATTACTTATTGTATCGTTCCCAGTCTTCTTCTTTGTGACTGCATGTGGGTTGTTACAAAATCACATTTATCATTTCTTCTGATAGGGGTTAGAGAGCCAAAACTGTGTGCAGCAACTTATTTTCAAGCAGGATGGGGACAGGCATTGTTTTGAGAGAAAGAAAATATCAGGAAAGTCTGGACAACTCACATCTCCAAATGAAGTACCCCATTATATCCAGTGTTATCTCCTAATGGCCAGTAAGTTTTAGTACACTGACTTCCAGCAGAGTAACAAAGTATATCAAAAAACAATTTAATAAATCTTACCCGAATAAGGATGGTCCACATAGGCTCACATATTTGAATGCTTGAACTCTGATTGGTGGAATCATTTTGGGAAGCTAGGAGGAGTGGCCTTTCAGTGTGTCACTGGAGATGGTCTTTGAAGTTTCAAAAGCCAGATTGAGTCTCACTCTCTTCCTCATGCCAATGGACCAGGTTTCAGCTATTGTTCCTATGTCATGCCTACCTGTCTGTTGCCTTACTGCCCACCATGATGGCCACAGATGAACCCATTAAAACTAAATGCTTTATTTTATAAGTTGTCTTGGTCATGATATCTCTTCATAGCAATAGAAAAGTAAAATAGACGTTGATATAAGAAATGGGTTATTCATTTGAAAGGTCTATGCTGCTTTGGGAGACTTTTGAGACTTTGGATTATAAAAGCAGGGCTTAATGGGCCATCCTTGTAGAAGCATGGAATGCAATGGTGCTGTGTGGATTACAGTGGCCCAGAACAAGAGGTTTCAGGGGACAATAATATTACCAAATGGGTTAAGGACAGTTCTTATAATATATTAGCAAAGAATATGGCTGATTTTTGCCCTTGTCCAAAGGATTTTTCTGAGGATAAATTGAAGAGATTTGGACTAATATTGGCAGAAGAGATTTCAAAAAAACCTAATATTCACTCTGTGGTGGGGCTATTTGTGATTGCTTTTATGTAGATCCACAAAAAAAAAAAGAGCTAATTAGGGCAAAAGAAATACAAAATATACCATTTGAGAAAGAAAGAAAAAAAACTAGGAAATTTAATGTTGCTTTTGCTTAAAGAGATCAGAAACACATATAATAAAAAAAAAAAATTGTCCTTAGAGACAGACCTCTTTCATTCCAACTAAGCTTGCAACTTGTGAAAAGAAAAGGCCCAAGGGATTTCCTCCACCTAAAAACCACAAAAATATATGTAAATGTGATTTAAGTAAGGGACCAGTCCAAACAAGCAGAATTTGGCAGAATAAACTGTCACTTGTTTTTGGAATTAGAGTCAAAAAGGATATAGGAGCAGAGAGAGTTGTATTCTTTCCATCCTTTGTTAAAAAAATAGTTGCCCAAAAGCTGCTCAAGTAAGATATGTGGCAGAAGAATCCTTCATGGAGGACTAGAGAGGTAAACTTTTGAAGTTCTCTCTTTGTCTCTCTCTCTCTCTCTCTCTCTCTCTCTCTCTCTCTCTCTGTGTGTGTGTGTGTGTGTGTGTGTGTGTGTTAATGCTTGGTTGTAGCTGAGTTGTGTTGGATTGTTTGCATATCTTCAATACTCTCATGATGTCTAAAATGTCAAGCTGTAAGAGGAGAGTGTTTCAACAAGCAAAGCTGGAAGAGTTGGATATCCAAAGAGCCATATGCACTCTTTGATATTAGACATAGAGCTACAGCATTTGAAATTTGCCCTAATGGGTTTTAGTCTTGCTTCAATCTAGTATTTTCTCATTATACCTCCTACTTCTATTTTTGCTATATTTATGCTATTATATGTTAAAAGTATGTAATTTTCTTTTTGATTTTATAGAAAGTTGGAGTTGACAGAATGCCTTCAGTCTTAGACTTTGAGCTTTTAAACAGACTTGAAACTAAAAAACTATTGGGACTTTTGAAGTTGGATTAAATGCATTTTGTATTATGATATAGCTATGTGTTTGGGGTCCAAGGAATAGAGTATGGTTGCTTGACTGAGAATGGTCCCCGTAGACTTACATATCTTAATTCTTGTACTCTGGTTTGTGGATCTGTTTTGGGAATGATTAGGAGGTGTGTGTTTGTTGAAAGAGGTGTGTCACAGACAGTGTACTTGAGGTTTCAAAAGTACAAGCCAGGCCCAAATTCTTCCTCTAATTCATGTCTTTGGATCAGAAGTAAGGTCTCAGCTACTGCTCTAGTGCTATGAGATTCCTGCTGCCATACTTACTGCCATGATGATTATAGACTAACTCTCTGAAACTGTAAGAAAGCTCTGGAGTATATCAATAATTTGTTTCTTTTATAATAATAACTTTTTTATAATATATAACTAGTACATTCTGTGTTTCATACCAGATACTCACTGAATAAGAAAGAAAGAGAGCTAATAATTTCACCTTGGATCTAGAATTACTTAGATGGCAAGCCTCTGGTACATCTATGAGTTATTATCTATATTAACTTAACTCTGGTGGTAAGATTAACCATAAGTGTTGGAAGAAGTATGGGCTTCACTTCTGAACTGAATAAAGAAGAGAAAGGAATCTGAGCATTAGATTGATCTCAATGTAAATTTCTGCCTCAATTCCTGCTGGTATGACATCCTCACAATATTGGAATATATCCTTGAACTACAAGCCAAAAGAAACTTTTCTTTATTCAATTAGCTTTTATCAGGTATTTCTCTCTCTGTCTCTCTGTCTCTCTCTCTCTGTCTCTGTCTCTGTCTCTCTCTCTCTCTTTCTCACACACACACACACACACACACACACACACACACATACACACACCTATTATAGAGCTTTGCAGGTACATGAGATGAGAGTTAAAAGACACACAGGCAAGACAGTAGGCAAGAGCATTGTTTTGATGACCAAACATAGCAAGCAGCTTTGAGATATCACAAAAGAGTCATCTAGCTTAAATTTACTAGGATGGAAATAAGGTTATAAGGAAGCTATTGGATGAATTCTAAACTAGATCAGGAAGCATTACCTAAACAATAGCAGGAAAAAATATCTTTGCTAAGGGGTCAGCTTGCCCAAAAGTCACAAAAGAGATTGCAGTCGTTCAAGGAAGCTAAAGCCAAGTGTAATGAGAGCAGAAGGGAACAATGAAGCCAGGAGGTCAACATAAAGCCTGAAAAAAGTATCTTCCAACTCAGTGCAGAGGGATTAAGTTTATTCTAAAAAAAATAAAAATAAGGATTTTTGGTGGAAGCGTAATAAAAATCTCATTCTGTATCTCAGAAAAAAATTTATAGAAAGAAAAGGAAGGTTGCCTAGATAAAAGGCAGTTATCTAGGTACCAGTTTATAGTAATCTGAGTTAAAAAAAAAAAAAAAAGATCTTTAGGGAAAAATTCCTGGGGTTGTTGACTTCAATTAATATGCTTAGTGGAATGAGAGGAAAAAGGCAGTTGAAATTGCTGCTCACACAAAAGTGTTGTAAACAGTAGTAACAAGATTTACGTGTTCATTTTCTATTGTTTTTCTCTTTCTCCAATTTGAGCTTTTTCTCCAATTTGAGTTTTTAATGTCTTATTGTCTTCAAAGTGAGCATAATTTGTCAAAATAAATACAGGGTTTCATTTACTGATAAAAATTAAATCTGAGAGTAGTAGAAATACACAGGATGGCACCAAGTCACTGCTTCTGAGAGTGAATCCTAAGTCTGTGGAATTTCAGAATGTAACATGCAGCCACTGTTAAGTTTCCCAGCAAGCCAGCCCCTTCTTTTGAGAAGTCTGATGCATAGCAGAAATTGCCTTGGGAGATCCTTGTTACCCAATGGGTTTCAAAGGAAATAGCATATTCTAGGCAACACTGGGAAAATTGACATCAAAAAGTAAATCAGTGAAACAAAAGAAGTTTCTTACCAGAGCTCTCTTCCAGGTGCCCCTTGATTTTTTAAGTATAAATAACTCATTAAATCAGAATCCTATTTTTTAAAAAGATCAGGACAAAGATATTTATGCTCCATTCTATCTATATTACCTCTAATCGTTTTGTGATAAAAAAAGAAAAAGCATTGTCCAAGTCTAAGTAATAAAATAATTTGTTTGGTACTGGTTTGTTTATATTGGCTCTTAAAATGTTTTTAACCAAAATTCATTTTTATAGGAGATATTTCAAACCTAGACATTTATCTGTTTAGACCATAGTCATAACCAACTACAACAATAAATGTCAATTTTTAAATCAACAGCTCACACTTGCTCAATACAAATGTTATAAATTGGTGCCCAAATCTTTACTGCGTTTAATAAAAGCTTAATAGTTTTCTTGCTTTTTTCACCATTTCCTGGCACCATTGACTTCCAGAGTATCTGAGGACATGTGGAATCAATGCCCTTTAAATGTGGCCAACTCTTTATATCTGCTGCTTATAATTTGCCCAAGCCATTGAGAACAAAACAATTAAATCAAGATAATAAAAGGGTTTGGGGAGATAGATCAGATTAATACCAGAAAAGTGTTTTGTCTTTGCCTCCAAAATAAATTAATGAGCTGAGGAAATTAAAAAATAATATTATTGTTTAATTGTTTCTATCTTAAAACAATTTAACCAAAAACAATCTCAACATAAAGTGAGAAAAAAATTAGTAGAAAAGATAAAATTATGGTTCAAGTATTTACACTTTAAAATAATTTAAGTTAAAACAGTCTCCACATAAAAATGGATAAAGATTGGAAAAAAATGTAATTCCTAAAAGTGGGATTAAAATTTATTAATTTTCCAGTCTTTAAGCTAGTGGAGTATTTGTAAGTGACTCAGTATGGCAGATTACTGAGCAAAAGAACAAGTGGTTAAACTCCCACCTACATTGTCTTATATCTATAACAGAACACATGATTTGAGCAGTCTCACTACTAGTATAAAAAAAAGACCACCTGAGCAGATCAAACCTGGAAAATGGTCCTCTCTTAGTACATGCTATTGAACTCAAAACTGGAGGCATTTAGAGAGTACTTAAAAATACTACAGGAACCTGCTCCCAGAGTGAAACCTGCAACTTGACTTAAGGTGAAAGTGGCGGGGGGGGGGGACTTATCTCAGATGATCTTGTAACATTTTGTCCAGGATTTACAAAGTAATCAAAACAAGAGGAAAACTCCAATGGTAATGTGATATGTCTTTCTGTATGCTGTGAATGTCATTGGTCAATAAAGGGACTGTTTTGGACTACAGAAGAACAGCTTAGAAGCAGAAGGAAAATACCAGCATAGATAAAGAATAAGGAGGGTGGAGTTAGGTAAGAAGTGATCCAGCTGCCCAAGAAGCAAGATGTAAAGAAATAAGTAAGCCATCAGACACATGGCAAGACAGATTAATGGAAATGGGTTAAATTAAGATTCAAGAGCTAGCTAGCAATATGTCTGAGCCATAGGTCAAGCAGCATGTAATTAATACAAGCATCTGAGTCATTTTGGGGTCTAACCAGCAGCAGGACCACAGGGTTAGACCAAGCCAGAAACCTATATAACAAAGTGGACAGATAAAGCAATCATTTATGAACACTGCAAAAATTATTATGAAAATCTGGGTGATGAGAATGGTGGTCATTTAGAGGGATAGAGGAATCAATAAGGTTTTATATGTATAATTTATACTGATTTTATTGAAAACAATGTCATTCTGATTAAATAACAAAAACAAATGAAAATGTGTCATTGGCAAATATTACTTACCAGCAAGTGATTTTTGTCTGTTACAACTCCTATAATACACAATCAGAGACAGGGTGGTTTAAACAATGTACTTTTTTATTTTTTTCAGTTCAGAAGGGGAGAGGTCAACAATGAGAGCATCACCTGTTTGGTTCTCCTGGTGTTCCTCCTCTAGATTAGTGGCCCTGTCTCAAGAAAGAAGGTAGATACACTTAGTTACTATAACAAAAGTTATATGATATTATGCTGATGGTCCTCACACTATGTTCACACTCTAAATATTCCTAACTATGGCCCTAAGCCAATCTCCTCCATTGGCGGTGTTATGGTGTCTAGAACTGTGTCTGGTTATCTTCAGTAAGTGGTGTAACTAAATTCTGGTTATCAGGTGTAGCCTTGGGTGTGGTACAGATCCTGGCTAAGCTATTTTTATATGTCTAAAAGGCACATTTACTGAGATCTTTGCAGTTCCCTGTCTCCACATAGTCTCTTTTCTATGCTTCATTGGGACCTTTGCTCTTTCTTCTGACAAGAACAGTAACTACATTGGAAGAAAGACCATTCACATAGCCAAGATCACGTTTCTAAGTATAGTCACACTTTAAAGCAGTGTGGGTTATCATTTTAACATATGAATTTGCGGATGTAACAGAACTTAGCCCAGGACAGTTAAATACTTCCACATGTGTTCAAATTCTCTGGAAACAACTATAATGATTTATAACATTTGAATTGAACAAGTGTAAGCCATTAGTTTAGGAATTAACATTTACTACTGTGGTTGACTATGACTATGGGTTAAATAAATGAATGTATGATAATGGTTATATTTGAGAAGAAACAAGATGTGTGGCTTATGAAAATTATTTAAATATGCTATTTTTTCTTACTACATTATAATAATCCTGGTAAGCATACTAGATGGGAACTTAAGTTTTTCTGTAGTTTCCTTGAGTTCTCTTCTTCTCTTTCCCTGTATTATAACTGAGTATATTTGGTCTATAGCTATGATATTGCATCCACAGTTATGCTTTACAATAAGTTTAACCTTCTTAGTACTGAGACTACACAATTATTCTTCCACAAAACTTGGAGCCTTGGCTTTTAAATATACTGTATGCAATCTGAGATCAACCTAAGTTCTATAATATTAATTTATTTGAAGGTGTTATTGTTCAAATAAAAACAAATTACAATGCTATAACATGTAGAATAAGAAAACAGTATCAGTGAACATGGCAAAATAAGAATCTCCATTTTTATCCTTCTACAAAAACAATGAAAGCAATGTTGAAAGTGTCAGAAGATCTTTTTTAGAATTCTGAAAATTAAAATGAGAACATAGCTGAATCTTGCTAAAAGGAAAAACAAAACAAAACAACAACAACAAAAAAAAAACCATGACCTTTTAGAGTTGTTTTGCCTTACTCACAGCACTTATCTCAGCTGCAGGTTACTTTGAATTGAGAAGTCACAGTTAAAGGAAATTCAGCAGACTCCAAGCAACCTGGGCAACCCTCTGAGGGCAAGGGTTGAACTGATTCAAATCATATGCCCAGAGACTTGTCATTATTTCCCACATCTAATAGTTAATAGAAAGAATCTATTCACAAGGTTAGCTTTATTTCACTAGGTTGAAACTTGCCTGGTGAAAACTAACTCTTCTTTGTAGACAATTTCTAAAAATAATCAACAGCAATGGCTGAATGAAGTGCTTATCTAATTATTCTTTATCAATAAAACTAGGAAGTGAGACATCAGGGTAAAAACTACAATGATCAAAGAAGCAGTGGAGAAGTAAGCAGTGACCTCTCTGTCTCACTTCTCAGTTCAAAAAGGGCTGAGACCCTCTCTAAGCCACACCCTACTACTTCCTGTGTCTGTCCTCAATCCTCCAAAACCTCTGTGCTTAAATTTGGTCACCTAATAGCTAGCGTCGCCATCTGACTGGAAGCAAATTTTATTGGCACTCTTGAGTATACAAATGCAATCAAAATACCACACTAGAGCTAAACATCACAGATGATTCAGGCCATAGATAATCATTGAGTCAAGTAGTAGGCTAGCATAAAAGAATATAATAAAGCTATAGAAAATATGATTTAATGGAAGGCCTTAAATTAATATGATATATCTCTGGGAATCAAAAGAACACGTGTGGGAATGGGAAGTAAATGTTTCTGAGACTCTGCACACTACCTTAAAGGACAGGAAAAAACCTTAAATCCTCACCTCTGCTTAATCTAAACCCGAACAAGCAGGATCTAGCATCACATTGATTAAAAGAAGCCACACACACGGCTTATACCATTAAAAATCTATACAAAGAAGTCTATGTTGATACAACTATACAAATAGTAAGTATTGTCCCTTTGAATGTTGTTCATAAAATGAGATGAGGTAACCACCCTGAGACCTAGAAATGATTACTATCTTGATCAAGCATATCACCATATAAAACTTGTCAAGTTACCAAAGATTTAGATGTGTTTGCTTCACTGTATAAATTGTAACTCAGATTTTGTTTTCAGACATGAAAACAAACTTAATGAATGTGTATTAATGCTATGTTGTGAAAATTTTTCTTTAGTTGAATTTATATGTATGTGAATATTACTTTGTGGTGGGAATGTTCATCTGTATGCTATACACAAAGGAAATGTTTTGGCCTGTGTCGGGTACCATAGAAAAGGAAGGAAAATTGAGGTTCTGATACAAGAAATGCTGAGTCAGACGGACTCTATCTAGCCTCCAAGGAAGAAGCATGTAAAAATACAGGTGAGTCACTTGGTTACATGCCACACAGGGCAGAACAGATTAATGAAAATGGATTGAATCAAGGTGAAAGAGCTAGCTAGCTAGCAATGTGCCAGAAACCTAGGCCAAACAGAATAAAATTAATGTAAGCATCTAAGTCATTTTGGGGGGACAAAAGCAGCCATGGGCTGGTCAGACCTCTGACCCAGACAGGGTCAGAAAACTTATACAACAGATGGCATGCCAACCTGGGGCCCCGAACACCTGCATAAAGCTGAGAAAGTTTAAAAAGCATTCTAGACCACAGAAACAGAACCAATAGTGGCTTCCTGAATTGTACATAGTGAGTAATAGTACAGAGATGCTGTGGTATTTTGGCTTCAATTTAAAAATGTTGGGTCTGTGGCATGCTGCCAAAACCAAGGCTAATTCCAGAATATCAGAAGACTCAAGATAAGCAACAAGGTACATGTGATTGATTTAAAGTTTTTGTTTATAATGAACAAAAAGGGGAACAGAATAAAAGATGTTTTTTTGGTATGAGCATTTTCTTAGATCTGCTCTGTAAGCATGGCTCTGGTACCTCAGCCATATTGAAAAGCTGCTAAAAGAGGCAGAGTCAGCAATCAAAGCAATACTAGCATTTTAAGGGTTTTTCTGCTTGGGAAAGATTAAGGATTCACAATATAAATATTCAGATGAAGAAAAACCTTTAAACGGGTTAAAATTTCTGTGAAAAAGAATACATAGACTGGGAGGGAAATGACAAGGGATAGAAAAGCCCTTAAAAAGGAGAAATAGAGGAATAAAATTTATAAAGCCATGGAAAGATGGCAAATACACAAAGAGTCTGGATTATGGTTATTATTGTGTTTTGTTTTAATTTTTAATTTTTAATGAGCTAACTTCAGAAAGACAATTGATTGCAAAGGCTGTTAAGTTGAACAAACATATATATTTTAAAGGTATCTTGACTTTGAAATTTGGATGTGAGGATATGTTGCTAGGGAAAATAATTTCTACTTTTGTTTCCACAGAAGATGAAAACCCTTGGATTGTTTCTAGGCAAATATAGTTTTATTTGACAAGGCTATCTGAAAATTCTCTGATGGGAAGATCAACTTCCAGGATGCCAATTAAGATGATTTATCCAGGTTCAAGACTCTCATAAGATTGCCAGCTCCCCTTAATCAGCAGGAGGTGGTAAATAAAAACAGCTATGCCCAAATTCCCAAAATGTTGTTTATAAACTTTTGTTTTTATTATAAGTGGTTAATGGTCATAGTCAATCTCTAAAAAAGGGGGGAGGATATGATATAGGAATGATTAAAAATATAGGTGGATATTTTGGTTTATTGATACAAATTTAAGGTCATTTTGTTATGTTATATTTTTCTACTCTTGTTTAAGGTATGATGTTTATGTAACTCATTTAAAATTGTTATGTGTAATTAAGAAATGCAAATTAATAACCATCTATGATAACCAAATGTATAGTCATGTTACTTAGGTTTTTGTAGGGATACAAAGATATATTCCAATTAGATAGGTAGTCTTCAAATACTTCAAAGATCTATGCAGAATAAAGAATTTAAAATATTGTAAGAACTTAGACTTTTTCTGGTCAGTGAGAGAGATTTGTTCACAGCAACACCAATGTACTTCAAGAGAATGATGGGCATTGAAGAAACCTCATATGGAATTTACTTTGTGCTAACAGTTAGCCACTGGACAAGAAACTGTTCTTGTATTGACTACTTGACAATATGCTGTATAAACTGGACATGCAGGTTTCATAGGAAAGTGACCTCTGAACTTTGGCAGAACAAGTCAAGATGGTTCTTCAGGTTCCTACTCTGCAGAGAAATTGCCAGGCATTCTTCAGGACACAAGAAGAGATTGATGAACTATGCCAGATTTCCTACATCACTGAAAATTATGCCAGAGACTGTGGGCCTGTACGCTGAAGATGGATGCCCCAAAGTTACAAAACAACTTTGGTGACTGTCCAGGCAGACAGGTGTCATCTCTGTCATTTCTAGATTTTGGAAAATGCTTGTACTTCCTATTTACTTGGATAATATTATATCCTTCTGTGGTCTTTGGTGTAGTTGAAAGTTTAATAGTAATAGGCATTATTTTTCTCAGTTATTTTAAAATGTATATTAAATATGAAACTTTAGACTCTCAAAAATAAGGTAGACAATACAATATTTTCTTTAATTTTTTAAAATACAAGTAGACTACATATTGTAACTATAATTCTTGCTTGATAGCTGTTTTGTTATATATAATTTTACTATGTTAAAATTGAAATCTTCCTGTTTGATTAAACAGAAAAGAGCAAGTATAGTGGGAATATTCATCAGTATACTGAAAATAAAGAAATTGTTTTGGCTTGTGTGGAGCACCATAGCAGTAGGTAGAAAATCAGAGACAGATAAGAGAAGGGCAGAGTTAAGTCAGACTCCATCCAGCCACCAAAGAAGAAACATGTAAGGGACCCAGTTGGGCCACGTCACAGGCCAAATGGCCAGGTAGATTAATGGGTTGTATTAAAATGAAAGGGCTAGCTAGACATAGGCCAAACAGAATGAAATTAATATAAGCATCTGAGTCATTTGGGGGGGGGAGACACCATGAGCAGATTGAACCTCTGGCTTGGACAGGGGTCAGAAATTACATAAAACACTACTTCATGTGGTAATTATGTTTTTTCTACAAACATGATCAAGGAATTTGAAAATTCAGAATTAGAATGATATAATTTTATAAAATATATGACATACTTTAAGATAAAGACAACTTGTATTTATCAGAAGTGCTTCTGTAAATATAATTAAAAGAGTACACATGTGTAGAAAGTATTACTGCAGCAAATAAATTGATTAGACAGTAATGATTTAGAAACATTCTGGGCTCATTAGCAACACTTAGACTCTATCTTCAAGCATAATTATTTATGAATCTTTCATCACTGTCAAAGGCAAAAGTACCCATCTATCCTTCTATATTTTACAGTAATGTATTGATCTTCCTATATGTGTATATGTAAATATATATTATACTAAACAGGTATATTGCTCCTGCATTACTTTACTTCCCAATTGTAAAGTCTTATAATATAATGACAATTTACTTTCTATATTTCTCATAAAGCCTAGTAATATTTTACTTGATAGCTTCTATATAACAGAAAAAATTTGTAGTACTTACCTTTATAATAAATACTGTAAAAGTTCAACACACATGAATGTCAAAAGACACCAATATCTAGGTATAAAAATTCTCAAATAACTTGGAAGGGAGTAATGTAAATGTTTCTATATATATGTACACACATATTAAATGTATTTATATATATACATACATGTGTATGTATATAATATACATATATGCATACATATAACTGGAAGCTTGAGGTGATCATTCATTAGGAATCAAAGAGATTATTAAATTCAATGTGAAAAAACCACTTTTCAATTATGTATTGCTAACTTGAGTTCATAGTTCACCAATATTAAGGAGAAAATTTAAAAGTCATTAAAAAATCCCACTATGTACCCCAGAATTAGAAATAAATGAAGTATCTTCACCCATTCATGATAGGGTTCACCACTTTATCATCACTTATTTGAAAATTGCTCAGGAAATTGTGACAACACATCCCAATTATGTTCCAGAATTTTAAAATGTTTCCTTATGTTTTCAAAACAAAATTATGGAGACAGAACCTTCTCCTAGTTGAATCTTGCCCTTCATGCAGTGTTTGTGGTGAAGACAATAAAGCAGATGCCAAATGAAATTTTTCAGGGCTGTGCCTTTCATAGGAAGCTCATAATTTGGCAGCCAAATTCTTTGCCATTTTGCTTGGTGGTTACTGCTGTGACATTTTGCTGATTGCCTATAATTGATTGACAAGTGGGTGAGGAACAGCAGGAGAGTAAGCCCACCCAAGAACTGGAATGAGGACATACTTTAGACATTTCATTTTCAGACTTGATGTTGTCTTTTGTTTATTTTCTTTCAGAGGTAACTGCCCAATTCTCTGCAAGGCCTTTAGGAAAGGAGAATTTGTACAGAAATAAATCTACTCAAAACTTCAGCTATTTGCATCCCATACAAAACAGTCTTTCTAAGTCATAATTTAAGGATTTTCAGTTATGAGCCCATTATTTGACTAGATTGTTTTGCAAAGTTTCTGAGTATATTATAATACAAAAACTAACCTAAATTTAAGCATTTAATTTACAGAATCATAAAATTTGGAAGTTAAGATTGTAGTAATTGATCTGAATAACAGGTCATGTACATGCAATCTGTGTGTGGTATTTGGGTGTGGGGTTAGAAAGGACTGGGAAAAACCCAGCAGTTTTCAATGATCTCAATACATAGACTACGGTTCAGACAGAAAGTTCAATTTATTCTAGTATGTCTGACATTGGACGTTATTCTCCTTAGAAGCTAATAAATAAATTAAGCTGCTACTGTGCCATTGGCTCTGGTAGGAGAAAAAAAGACTTCTGATTCAGAAATTAGGAACTTTAAAACTTGTAGTACCATACATCATGTAAATACTAACCTTGTATGCTAACTTCCCCTACCTCTGTTCATGCTAGAATTTGGACTTCTTTGATCTTATGCAAGAACTTGTACATGCACTCATAGCTGCTGTGAATTCTATGTGCAACAGGCCAGTCATGTTTGCAAATTGTTTTTTGTAGGAGACCTCTCAAAGCTCTGGTTCTTTAGATCTCCTTGCTTCCTCTTTTGCCATGACTCTGAGCCCTCAGAAGGGAGGATGTGCTATACATTTCCCATTTAGAGTTGAGCAATCCTCAATCTCTTATTCTTCACAATTTGTCCAGTGTTCAGTCTCCATATTACAAAAAGACACTTCTTTGGTGAGAGCTAAGAGCTATATCAATCTGTAGATGCTAAGATAACTAGAGAGCAGTTGGATACTCTATTTAGCAGCATAATAGTCAATAGGTGATTCTCTAGGGTAAAGCCTTACCTACCCACCAATGGGTTCTTGGTCTAGTTAACAGTGCTAGGTATGGGTTCTATCTTGTAAAGTAGGTCTTATAGACAATCAGAAAGCAGTTAATTAACCACATAATACTCACACCACTATTGTGCCAATTGGCCATCAATTTATAGGTGAGGAAGCTAACATTCAGAGATATTAATAATTCAAAAATCACAAAACTGAAAAATCAAACCCACTTCTCAGATCAGGGCTCATTTTCTCACCTACTCTCTTTCTGTCTCTCTTAAGTGGTCTGTAATTTGGAAAGTTTGGAATTCAGAATTTTTACTGTTCTTGAGAATATCTAAACATAGATTATTATAATTGCATGCTCAGAAAAGATTTTTTGAATTTTTTATTAGTTCAGTTGAATCTTTGACAATTTCATATACACAGACACACACACACAAATACATAAGGATAACCTGCTGAATCCATTTAGTGTTACACATATACACATATACATGTATGTGTTTAGGACTCAACATTTGACATTAGGTAACTAAATAGAGCTTAACCCTATTTTCTCTTTCTCAATAGCCAATTTCAATTTTGCCTTATTTTTGAGTAATTAAATTGCAACATTTCTTTCTTACTATTTTCCCTCCAAATTTTTCCATATAACTACCCACTCTACTTCAAATTCTTCCTCTCTTTTTACATTGTCACTGAATGTATATAATAAGAATATAGAGAGATATATATTCTTTTTTTCCATTATTTAGAGAATACTTTATTAGGTTTTGTAATGAAACCCACATAGATAAGACCTTACATATTTAATACAGTGTGTTACCCCTGTACAAATGGAAAAAAATTAAGTTCAACATTTCTAGACCAATATGGCTGTTAATTTCTGTACAATGCCAACTCAACACAGTAAACTGGGATACTTTTTTCCAAAGTTGACGGCACAGCTAAAATTTCCAAAGATTCAAATTATATATATGTATGTATATATATTTAGAGAGGTATATATTCTTAAATATAACCAATTGAGTTCATATAATATTATCTACATATATGTTCTTAATGACTGGCAATTTGGCATTGAAAATTTGGTGTGCTTAACCCTGGGATGGCCCACCTCTCCTATTCCCAGATTGACTGTTTTCTGTGGTTCTTTGTGTAGGGTGGAGGCCACATGGGCTTTTCCCATAGTTTGGCATAGTCTTTGGTATCTTCCTTGTTCAGCTCATGTTTGGTGGTATGTTGTTGAGAATCTATGGGTGTAGCTTCTGATGTTGCTACAAGATAATCTTACAGCAAACTTCTTAATCTTCTGGCTCTTACAGTCTTTTTTTTTTTTATTCCCTCTCCAGAAATTCTTAGATCCTAATACGCAGGAGATGTTGTTTAGATGTATTCATTGTGACTAGTCCCCAAAACTTTGCATTTTGGTTGGATGTGGTTTTCTATAGTTTGTCTCTGTCTATTAATTTTCCTTACTGAGAGGTGAGAAAAATCTACAATAATTTACTAAACCAGCATAATCACTAACTACAATGTATAAACATTTGTCTTTATACCCAAGTAGCACTTTTAAAATTTACATTTCTTTATCAAGGAATTTTTTTCAAAACCATTCATTTGAAAATGTATCCATTCATCAAACTCAGTGCTACCCAACTGACACTTTCTACTTTGCATGGTAATGTACATCATGGAAACTTTTACTATTTCTACTTTGATTTCTTTTCTCTGTAACTCTCATCTAAAACTGACAAATAAACTCTGGATAGCCACAGATATTACTATGTTAGGACACAATAAAACATCAGTTTTTAACCTGAAAGTTTAATAAAACATCAGTTGTTAACCTGAAAGTTTAGTTCTACATCATAAAATGACATGCATTGCAAATTTTTTTAACTGATTACATATCACTGAAATCCTCAGGATATAACATAAAATTTACAACAATTTCAACCTTTGCATAAATTAAATAGCACGTATGAATCTAAAAATATTTTATTTTATAGCATTTAGGGTAAGAAAAAAATGAATTTGAAGTTTAAATATGTGCATATGTTTGACTATATAAATTAAATTAATGTATATAGTATATAAACTATAAAAAACAGTCAATTTAATTTTTTTAACTTTATTATTGCTAAAATTGCCTCAATTCCTAAAAGTAATGAAGTTGGTAACATTATCAATAAAAAGAATGGGCAGTTTTTCAGGAATTTACCATGCCATCAAAAAGAGAATAGCTTCTCAAAAAGGTATAGTTTCAAACAATTCACCCTCAAATACCCTCAAATATCCACAATACCCTTACCTTATGAATCTTTCCTGAATACAAAAAATAATCTGCAGAAGGCCAAGAATGTGAAAAAAGACAAGATATAAAACTCCCACACAAGGCAGGTATTTGTAGCAAGCAGGTATAATCATGAGAGAATAGCAAATATACAAGTGCATGGTGAATGCAATAAGACACAGGAGGCATAAAAATTCATTCACACTTTCAGCAGCAGATAAGACTTCTTGCCACAAAATAGAATCTTGAGGGATTATGTTGAGGAAGGCTTGGTTTCAGTTAAAGAATGGATAAAAATCATACTGTGAGAGATATTTGTCAGGATTTCAAAAATAAGAGTTAGACAGCACAGTACCAGGAGTCTCTAACTGTTATGATTAAGGTATTACAATTTGCAAACAGACAAACAAGTGGACAGATCAGTAACTGGCCTCTAGAAGCTTCAAAGATCTTGGGTTTATTTTGTATAGCTCTTGAACAATGTACTTGCCCATTTATCCCCCTTTTTTATCAGATAAAACAGGATAAGCTCATCATTACCTACTGTGAAAATGAAATTAGAAGCATTTTAAAGAACTATGTAAGAATTCAATACTAGAACACCAAGCATGTGGAATCTTCCTATATCAAGTTCTACTATTCTAATGCATTGTTTCTCAAAATGTGATAATTTCTTCTTTTATTGTTGTTATTGGAAAGGCTTTTTTAATTGTTTAGAATAAAATGCTGTTACAAAAATCAGAATTGAAGTCTAATAAAACAAGGCAGAATGTTTAAGGCAAAATTCATGAAAATGTATAAAGTTAATATAAGATTATTTTTTCATGTCCTTTAAGGGAGGAAACATAAAATTTAAATAGTTTAAACATTCTCTTTAGAATATTAGCCATTATAAGATAACATAAATTTGATACTATAGGATTATATCTTTTCCAGAAAACACACTGAATCACTAATTCACATTTCTGAGGTACATTTTAGTTATGTATATACTTATACAGATATATTTAATACACAAGACTTTAGGTACTGAAAATTAAAGAAATCAGCATACATAATAATTTGATCAAAGTAAAAATAACACGTTTTAGTATTGTTTGTTAATATTTGAAGCCCCCAACTTTATAAAAAGATAAGCTGGTTATGTAGAAAGTCTTTCCCATCATGTTCTATTTCTAACAAATACCAAGTGGACTCAGAATACAAGAGACCTCAACACAAGTCTGCACATGACTAGTGACTACTGGTAATTTCTTTTTTATCCTTCCTCTGTATCTTCTTCCTCACCTTATCATTCCATGTGTTTGTACAGTTAACAGACACACTTGCTAATGAAACCCTGGTAACAAATACAATATAAACTTTAAAAAGAACAGAGTACAAATGAAAGGTGTTTTTTTTATTCTCTCAGAGGTAAGAAAATATAGCCCAGATGATGAACACCCACCCACATTGTTCAACACAGCTGTGTATTTGTGGATCCAGTGCAGCAGACCAACTTCAAAATAGTATTCCTGGAGATGATCTCTATTTCCTTTTACATTCCACATGGAAATTTTTTTCTTGACAAAGAGCTTCAAAACATTTAATTTCTAGGCTGTGCACTGCATCATAAGCAGCAAATGCGTTCCATCAGGTTGGTGTTCTTCATCGTCTCATTCTATCTAAAAAACCTTGTGTCCTAATATTTCAAACATCCATAGAGTCATAATGAGAGTCTACAGTGTCATCGTGGAAGAATTTCTCTCCTTACTGTTAAGCTCCTTCTGCTGGGAATGTCAGAAGAAGGTAATCTTCTGGAAGAAAATGACACATAATTAATCTCCCAGGATTAAGAGAAAGAAAACCAATTTAAATAGTGCTGCAGCTCATTTTTAGTTATGTGGGCTTTCATTTTGAAGTCCAGCATCACTGAAACTAAAAAGCATGAGATCTTTTAGAGAAAATGAAAGTAACACCCTGTTTAGTTATCATTATGTTCTAGCTTATAATTATGGTTGTCATTTTAAACATATTTCATAGATTTTATAGTACCCTGCACAAGCCTGGGTATATGATATGTATTTAATATTTGTGAAAGATTAGATCTACTCAGAACGTTTGTCTTTATTTTTTTTTTAAAAATAACTACTCTTGTAGTTCCAAGAACATTTAAATGTATTTCTAAATTTGGAATCCAGGGCTTATGGAGTTGGAAAGCCCTCATTGTCCAGGACCAAGGGGACAAAGCCTAAAATACTGTGAATGGGAAAGGAAAGAAAAGTTTGGGGAATAAGTAGAAGGAAGGAGGAAAAAAGGGAGAAGAGTGGAGAGAACAGAGGAAGAGGGAGAGAAAACAGGGGAGATTAGATAAGCAATATTTATGCATGAATCATAAACGGGAATTTTTAGAAACTGTTCTGACAATTCTTATTTATCTTGCCAAAGAAAGTGAAGCACATACATGGAAACCAAAATTAAATATACTTTAATTATGACAGAATTCAAGCATAAATAGTGGTTAGAATTCACTAGTCAGAGCCTGGCAAGATGGCTCAGTGTTACAGCAAGTGCTGCCTTTGCAGAGGACCAAGTTCAGTTCCCAGCACCCATATAGGTTGACTCACAACTGACTGTAACACTAGCTCCAGTGAATCTAATACTGATTTCTAATACTGTACCTGCATAGGTACAAGAATTCATGTGCACATATTCACATTCATATAAGTAAAAATAATATAAGTTCCATTTTGAGAAAAAGAATCCATCACCTAGGAAACTCCTTCTATAGAATTGTATGTCTAAGTTCTAAACCTTCTATACCCTTTGCCATATGCAGGGTACTTAAGCCAAAGTACTTTCATTTACTCATATGATAGGTGATAAATTTCACCTAGATTTCAAACCTTTGGTGAGAAAGTCAAATCTGTATGTAAAATGCCTAAGGCATGGTCTATTAAGCAGTGGAAGATGTAATGTTGGACATTAGTTATTACTTTACTATCTTCATACATCTTAAGTACTTCTCTAATAATTTCATTAAACCAACAAACTTACTGAAGCAAGTAAATAAACAAGCAAACAAAGCAGAAAAAATGATACAGCAAATAATAGTCACCTGTAAAAAAATTACCAAATTGGTTACAATTTTGAAATAGAACTTGAACACTGTCTTGAACTTGAACAAAGTGAATTTGACTCACTTAAACAAAATGTATTCTCTTTCATGTTTCCTAGTCTCCAGGTTTATACGGCTCCATAAGATAGAATGCTGTAAATGTAACTGCATTCATCCATTCCTCACTTTAATCAATTGACCCAAAAGTATAAATAAATCAAACATTTGCTACATGTACCATAATAAAAAAAACAATGAAAACACCTGGACTTTGACTAAAGTGAAACTTTAGGAATAAGTTTTAAATAATGATAACAGAATATGGAAGGAAGATAGGGAAGTGCATAGAAGGAAAAATGAAGGAGTCTTACTATAGTTTGTGAATGGGATATGGGAAGTCGGTAACTTTAAAAACACAAATTTATACTCACATGTTTCACATCTAACAAAGTCAACAACTATTTTCCCTCCTCTCAAGTCCATGGCAATAATCTGAGCATTATGTACAATAAATATTGGGATGCTAACGGGTAAACCTTCAACTCCTTTGCAGTTAGAAACTTATAAAGAATAATAATTAGAAACTGCTTCTTGCTTCATTGTTTTCACATATGTATCACTAAAGGTGAGTTCCCTTAATTTTTAGGATTTCTGTTGACTTTCTACTTGAATTATCTTATTAATATGGTTCTCTCAAGAAAATGACCTGGAAGACTGTCTATGTGTGCATGTTGTATGCATGTGACTAAAAGAAAGGGAGAGATAAAGACATAAGAAAGAGACAAATAGAGGTATGAATGAGAATTTAAGGGAATGGCTCACATAACTGTGAAGACTGGCTAACAACAAAGACCTCACAAGCAGTCAATAGGCTGCAGACGCAGAGGATATTTGAAATTAGAGTTGAAGACAGTCACAGCAGAAATCCCTCTTCTTAGGGGGAGATCAATTTTCTGTTGCAGCCTTCAAAGGAACTGGTGGGATGACACTTAAGAGAGTAATCAGATTACTCAGGCTACTGATTCTCGAGTTTATATCAGCTACAAATCCCTTCACAGAAGCATTTAGAATAATGCTTGTCTAGATGTCTGACTTCCACAGCCCAGGTAATTTGACACATGAAAATAAGCCGTCACAACTAGTTAGAACAGATTTTTCTTTGTCCATGTGAAAATCTCTATTGTATGATTTTCATAATGCTGCTAATAAAATTTTAGGCTAAGGACTACAATTCTTATTCCATCAGTGGAGAAAAATGATTTAAGAAAATGTCTTGTCCTGATCCATCAAGATTAAATATAACTGAATATGATTTAAGACAGAACTCAGGATTCTAAATGCAGCATTCTCTGTAACTCTGCTGATGATAGTAGCCCCACTGAAGAAGATAACACCAAGCCATGAGAAAATTAAGGGTTAGGGTTAGGGTAAGTTACATAATGGTAAGTACTAATCCCATCTGGAAAAGTTTCTATCTATCATACTCCTAACTTAAGTCTATAAGAAGCTTAATAAAATAATGTTTGTCAAGATAGCTAAGCAGCAGAGAGTACCATTTGAGCCCAGAATGAAAGAGTATAGTAGTTTAAAGCCTACAATACAGCTGTGCGTTTTGGGTTATTCAACAAAAATGTATCTTGATGAATGAGGTATACAACTATGACTACTTTCTTGTTGTCCAGCCCACATTTCTAGTCCAGGCACATCAACTCTATATTCACACTGAACCCCACAGGGTGCTAAATCATTTTAAAAATACATTTACCAAGGACAACAATTTTTCTTTCAGACAGACTGTCTTAATGATGGCATTGTTATTTCTCTCAGGCTTCCAAATGATAACATTAACATTTTCCAATGTTTGTCCCTTAAATCTGATATCTAATGGGCTGATTTCATCACCTCAGTTAGCTAGTGAGACCCTGGGAATATTTAAGAGGGTCTCTAGATGCCGAAACTCAATAATAATATCTCTATTGTAAATAAAGAGGCAAAAATTATGAGCTTAAGTTTCCAACAGTATGTGTCCAGTTTTTCAAATTCTAAACTTATTTACAGCCTGTTTAGTACAAGGACCACCTCTGAACTGAGCCTTTGTTGTAATTCTTTCAGAGTAGTAAGTGGATTAGATATATTCCTCAACCCCTGCCCTAAGATAAAATTAATTATCCCCCTAAATTCTAAACTTGCCTAAAGGATATATTATAGTGTTCTATACTTAATTATTTATGCCATGACTATGCCCAAAATCTAGGCTTTTGAACCCAAACAATAATACTTCCCCTGCTGTAAGCCCTCCTTGCTGTCCTTTCATATCATCATTCTTCTATGTACCAAATGTAGGACTCATCATCAATCACTCTCCTGTAATTAATCCTTCCACGTGTCTCTTACTCCATCTCACTTTCTTGGCAGAGCCCCAACTCTAAGTAGACCTACCTATCATCCTTCTCCATGTCACACCCAGGCAACCCTACTAAACTGGAGAATAATTAAGTCAGGCCTACCAGTCTTAATTGTGAATTAACATAAATACAATATATATAAATCAAAGGGACAGCCTTTTCATATTTTCTTTCTACCATACCTTTTCTTTTCTTTTTTATCACTCTTACACTGAGTATCACACACTGAATTCCACATGTCCCATTTTTTTTTCAGGTGCCTGAAGATCTCATTTCAAACTAAAAAAAAAAAAAAAAAAAAAAAGCACCACAACCCCTACTCTCCCTTCTGGTCCCACAGTATCTCAAACATCTCCATTTGCTTCCTTCCTTTAGTGATGAACTCCTTCTAAACTTCTAATCCATTTCAATTTGACACATCTCCATATTCTCCAAATATTTGTTTCTGATCTTACTCCTCTTTTTGTTTCAGAAGTATGCATCCCTGCTTCCATTTTGATAACTTTAACTTTCTCTTTCATTCAGAATAAATAGTAAATCTAATAAAAATTTAAAGAACAATTAGTGGATTGTTTATAATAGACATATGATACAAATATTTCTAATATCACATAGCTACGTCATCATGAACTTAGTGTGAAAATCAACTGACATTTTAAATTACGTCTGCTTAATAACAAAATATATTTGCTAAATCCTTCCTGGTATGATTTAAAATGACATTGTTTAGAGGATCATATTAGACACTTAGAAATGCCTCATCTAAAAAGAGTTCACATTATTATGTACTTCAGAATTTATTTTCATGAGGGATAACTATAATATTTTATATAAATACTTTTTTAGTCCTATTATATAAATACTTTATCAACATAAATTCCAAAACTTTAACCATAGTTGTGATTGTAAACATTCCCAAGGCCAGCATTCTCCTGGGACTGAGCAGAGCTGCTGTCATGACCCTGGGTGTGGCTATGCAAACATGGGCCCATCTGCTTTCTTAAAGAAAGTGCTCAGGCAAGATTCTCTCTCTTTCTCTTCTGCTTCTCCAGCATCCCTGCTTCCCTGTTAATAAACTCTAGTGTGGTATCCCTGGTGTTGAGATTTTAATCGCGTGCAAAAGACCAACAGTGATCACAAAATATCTAGTAAGATCAGACAATAGTCATGGAAAAACTAAATTAATTTAACATTATCTCTCAGAGAAAAGATTTACAAGCCAAAAATATAAATATTTTGAGTATTAATTATACAAAGTTTTGTTTCACCGTTGTTAGTTTCGCGCATAAAAGCAAGCACACACTAACAAGGCCACACATGGTGTTTATTTAAGAGAAAAGTCCCAGGCCGGTAGAGAAACAGAAGAGCTAGAAAGAAGTCAGGGGACAGAGAAGAAAAAAGGACAGAGCATGCGCTTGCAGCCGCTTTTAAGGGAAGGGGTGTGCACGGGTATGCATCATGGGTCCAGGGAGGTGCATCCGTATGCAGTGTTGCAAGGTTTACACAGTCATGCCCAGGGGCATGCCCCAGTACAAGGTGCATCCCACCTAGGCCAGAGTTGGGCCAGCTACGTGGAATGCCAGGAATCCTTACAACCATTTGTAGTTGGCATTTTCTCTGGACTGCCCACCAGCTCCCAAGTAAAGATACTTAAAGAGACTTATTAATTATCATTGTTTGGCCTTAGTTTAGGCTTGTCCCACCACCTATTTTAACTTAATTTAACCTGTTTCTATTCATTTGTGTTTTGCTTTCTGGCTTTTTATTTTTCTTTCATTCTCTAAGTCCTACTTTTCTGCTTTCTCTGTGTTTGGTTTTCTGTTCCCTGGCATCTCCCTGGAGTCTCTTCCTCACCGTACCAGCCTAAATTCCTCCTCCTTACTCTCCATGCCCAAAAGAAGTCCCACCTATACCACTTCCCTGGTTATTGGTCATTAAGCTTTTCATTAGACCAGTCAGGTGCCTTAGGCGGGTAAGGTCAAAAAGCAACACATCTTTATATAATTAAATAAATAAAACACATCTTTGCAAGATTAAATCAATATTCCAAACAACCATTGAATCATTTAAGAAAGAATTTGTTGCTAGTATTATTTATATGCATGAACATGAAATTTATAAAAGTAATTTTATTACTTTCTTAAGGATATGGAATACATTCTCAGATTCATGAATTTACTGAGGATTTAAGACCGTTGAAAACTTCCAGAGAGTTTTAAGTAAAACATTGTCTAGTTTTTGCTTTTGAGAAAGACTTCTAGTGAGACAGAAAAAGCAAGATCCAGCTTGAGATATGATGTCATAGATGAAACTGAAAATGAGAAAATTTGAAAAAAAGATTATGACTAAAATGAAGAAGAAAATTATTAGCTGTAAGTAGCCACTGATAAGAGCTTCTTTTTCATTCTAATACAACTCAGGCTAGTGACTCTGAAATGCGCATGTTCACTATACAGAAATCTTAAACTTAAACAATGTTTGCTGCTTGCTAAGGTCCTCTGGATTGATTTAAAGAGTATCAAAACTATGCCTCCTTCTCACAGTACTCTACCATGTACTCTTCTGGAGTTTAAAAGTGCTATGAAATGGAAAGCATCTATGAAATTTCAAACCCAGGAGACAATGTCAGTAGAAAAATGTTTCGAATAATTTTTCTTTTTGTTGTTGTTTTGTTTTTTGTTTGTTTTTGATACAGGATTTCTCTGTACAGCCCTGGCTATCCTGGAACTCATTCTATTGACAAGGCTGACCTTGAACACACAGGTCTCTTGCCTCCTAAGTGCTGGGATTAAAATGGTGCACTCCTACTGCCCAGCGAGGACAAGGAGACCTACATGAAGGCCTGGGGCTCTCCTGTATGGGCTCTGAGAAAAGATCTTGCCTCTGGGATATGGGCTAGAAAGAGAATGGGAAAGGGGAGAGTGTAGTTCATGTGGACAGAGGCATATCTGATGAAGAGGTAAAAGTACTGAAAAGCACACTGGGGTAGTGGTTTATTTGCCACCAGGGCCATGGTGATGTCTGGGCCTGGGCTGCTACTGAAGCTAATGGTTCATGTCCCTGATGCAGTCATGGTCTGTATTGATGTTCTTGCTCCTGATACTAGAAAGGCTAAGAGGATAGAGCTGTACAGAGTTGTCCTGCCCCTCTGGCTGCAACATTAGGGAAAACTGGTCCTGCCCCTCACTGATTATAGCACTTAAGAGGGAGGATCCTATAGGACCCTCACCTGGGCAGCACAATAGAGCTGACCCTGTTCACAGTGCTGTGGGAGAGCTGGCTCTGAGAGTATAAGAATGGAAGAGCAGACTGCACCCTTTCATCTGCCATTTGGTGGCATGGATGACGAAAATATGCACTCCTCCCCTCTCTGGACACCTGCAGCAGGTGGGGAAACTGGCCCAATCCCTCACCAGCTGCAGCACTCAAAACAAGCCCTGTGCCTCAGCTAGGCAGCACAGTAAAGGTGCCTCCTAAGTGCTGGGATTAAAATGGTGCACTCCTACTGCCCATCGAGGACAAGGAGACCTACATGAAGGCCTGGGGCTCTCCTGTATGGGCTCTGAGAAGAGATCCTGCCTCTGGGAATTTGGGCACTATTGTGGTGAGCAAATCTATGCTGTGATATGGGCTAGAAAGAGAATGGGAAAGGGGAGAGTGTAGTTCATGTGGACAGAGGCATATCTGATGAAGAGGTAAAAGTACTGAAAAGCACACTGGGGTAGTGGTTTATATGCCCTCAGAGCTGGCATACCCATGACCCTAGTAGATAGGGTCATGGGTATGCCAGCTCTGAGGGCAGAAGTGTAGCATAGATGGTGCCACTAGTTTGGTGCTACAGTTTGGTGATGGGGATGAGGGAAAGATGCCCTCCCTACTTGCCCCTACCACCTCCAGATTGCAAGAGAACTGATCCTTCCCTTTACTAGCTGCAATACAGGTAAGAAAAAGTGAAGAACAGGAGAGTGGAAGATCTGGCCCCACCCTTCATCTGTCCTTCCATATGGGCTGACCAACCCTGAAACTACCTAGACCCAGAGCTAATCTTACGAGTTGGACTACCTAGCATCCACCCCATCTATGATCTACTGAACTCATGAGGGGCCAGTCCTGTGAACCCAAAGCTGCAGGATGTCCATACCACAGGGCAACAACAGGATATCCAAGAGGAGTCCCAGTGAGGTTCCTAATAGTATAGTAGAAACCAGAAGCCTCAGACCAGACCAAGACTCTGCAATGAACACTGCAAGTATAGATATACGGATATAAGCATTACTGCTCCACTCACTGTGTCACACTATACTCTAATGACAAGGTTTTTTCTTTTTTCCTCTTATATTTTATTTTACTTTAGGGTGAAGGTTGTAAGAGAAGAAGGCAGATATGAAGGGACAGGGAAATGAATGGGATTGAAATGCATGATGTGAAAAACCCAACAATCAGGAAAAAAGAAAGCTAAAAAGAATATTTTTTCTTTTTCAATTTTCTAAAATTCCAAAGAACTTAATAAAAATGGTAAGCTTGTATTTATAGGTTAGATGATGAAGATACTGTTGTGATTATTTTAAATTGTTTAAATTGAAAATAGATTTTTTTCCATAATTTGAGAATAGAATAAAGCAAAAAAGGAAAAGTGCCAAGAAAAGGCACAAAAAACAAAAACAAATAAAGATGTAGAGACTCATTCATTCTCAAACTCAAAATTTCATAAAAACATGGAACTAAAAGCTAAAATATTTATGTGAAAGATCTAGGTTAAAAAAATTAAAAAAAAATAAAAACAAAATCTAAAGCCCTGTCACAATATTATGAGACAAGGAACTTCCAAAGAAACCACTGAGTTAATTTTCTGTTGTCCATCTACTTCTGGGCACTCAGCCTGCCTTTAAGACTAGTTTTCTGTTTCCTCAGTGAGACCCCCAGGCAGAAAACTCAATTTCCATTTATAAGTGGTTATCTATTGGAGATGCTTCTAGGTTAGAAGTGGGCCATGTGTCCATTCTCCTTTCAGCTCTATGACCCCATCTAGTGTAGATCCACACAAACCCTGTGCATGCTGCCTTTGCTTATGTGAGTTCATGTCTGTGTTGGTCCTGTTGTATTTAGAACATCTTGTTTCCTTGGTGTCCTCATCCCCTATGTCTTTTAACATTCTTTCTACAGGGCTCCCTGAGCTCTAATAAGAGGAATTTGATTAAAAAAAAACAAAACTTGTTTTCAGGGTTTTTCATTCTATGCACAGTGTCTGTTTGTAGTTGTAGTTTTCTGTCCTATCTGCTTCAGAAGGAAAGTTCTGTGATGGTGGCTGAGTAAGGCACTCATGGTATTCATCAATCCAAGTCTGGGTTACCTCACTGGAGATGATTTTTTTCAGGTTCCATTTATTTACCTGCAAACATAATGATTTCATCTCTGAGTGGTACAGCATAGTATAATTGTACTACATTTTTTTATTCTATTCATCTATTGAAAGACATCAAGGCTGTTTATGATTTCTGACTATTATAAATAAAGCATCAATAAGCATGGTTGATCAAATGCCCTTATGGTTGAATGAAGCTTTCTATGGATGTAGGCCCAAGAGAGATTTGGCTGGATCTTTAGGTAGATTGATTCTGATCTTCCTAGGAATCATAACACTGAGTTAAATAGTGGTTTTACAAGTCTGCATCCACCAACAATGGATGATTGTACCCTTTACTTCAAGCCTGGCCAGCATGATCAGTCATTTGTTTTATTAATCTTGGCTGTTAGAGTGGTGTAATATGAAATCTTAAAGTAGTTTTAATTTTCATCTCCTTGATGAGAAAGAATTTTAAAAATTTCTTTAAATGTTCTCACTTTAAATTTATACCACATTTGATTTTTCATAAATATACACTAGGTTCATTTGATATGTGACATTATTTAACTCCAGCATTTCTTTGTTTAGTAAACACTGAATTATTGCCAAGAGTGGGGTATAGAAGTAATCCACTATCAGTGTGGGAGGTTAGTATGTTATTTAAACTATAGTAGTGGCTTTTTTAAAAAATGAATTTTGGTTTCCTTGTGATTGATGCATAAATGTTTAGAACTGCAATATCCTCTTAGTGGCTTTGTCCTTTGAGAAATATGCATAGTTCTTCCCTATCTAGTCTAAAAAGTTACTTTGAAATCTATTTTGGCATATACTAAAATGGCTACATCAGTTTGCTTCTTAGGTCCATTTGTTTGCAATAAATTTTTCTTCCTTTTGTCTAAGGTAATATCTATCCTTTATATTAAAGTGTGTTTCTTCAGTGCAGCAGGAGGCTGAGTTCTGTTTTCAGATCTGTTCTGTTAGTTGTAGTCAGAATTTTCTCAGTCCTATCATGCCAGTTTTTTATTCCCATTTACTCCCATAAACATATAGAGGCTTACTTTAATTACAAGCTGTTTCTCCTATAGCTGGGACTTATTACTTGCTCACTCTTACTCTTAGACTAACCCATGATTAGTCATATGGCTTGGTAACTTTTTGCTCAGTGCAGCATTGTCAACCTGCTTCCTCTGTGTCTTGCTGTCTTCTACTTCCCAGAATTCTTTTAGTCTGCTTGTTCCACCTCTATGTCATGTCTAGCTACTTAACCAATCAGCATTTTATTAAACCAATAGGAGTAACAAATATTTACTGTGTACAAGAGCATAGTCCCACAGTAGTTAGTCTGTGTTTTTTTATTGGATAACTGAGGCCATTGATGTTGAGAATTTTTAATAATCAGTGTTTGTTGATTTCTGTTTTTTATTGATTTTTTTCCACTTTAAATACTTTTAAATTTTTTTCAGAGATAAAAAATTGAATAGCACAACAGTAAAATAAATATAGTGACTAACAATGTGAGCAAATAATGAATCAAGAAAAAAATTAAAATTGTCATTACAATTTATAGGATTTAATACCATAATCATGTCACTGAATCCTATATATGGTATTAAAAAGAAATCAAAA
>PVIH01015405.1:31591-49901 GCA_004025045.1 Sigmodon hispidus | reverse complement strand
CTGCCTTTATATGTGAGTTGGCCCTTTTCTTTTGCAGCTCTTAAAATTTTTTCTTTGTTCTGTATGTTTTGTGGCTTGATTATAATGTGGCGCGCTGACTTTTTTTTGGGATCATATCTATTTGGTGTTCTGTAAGCTTCTTGTATCTTTATGGGCATTTCCTTCTTCAGGTTAGGAAAGTTTTCTTCAATGATTTTATGGAAAACATTATCTGTTCCTTTGAGCTGGTATTCTTCTCCTTCTTCTATTCCTATTATTCTCAAATTAGGTCTTTTCATGGTGTCCCAGATTTCCTGAACATTTTGAGTTATGGCTTTTTTAGTTTTACTATTTTCTTTGACTGATATATCTATTTGAGCTACTGAGTCTTCCACTTCAGAGATTCTATCTTCCATCTCTTGAACTCATTTTGTTATGCTTGTATTTGTGGTTCCAGCTTTTTTCCTTCAGGTTTTCTCTTTCCATCTTTGCCTCCTTTTGTGCCTTTTTTATTGCTTCTATTTCAGCTTTTAGTTCCTGGCATGTTTCTTTCATAGCTTTGTTCATCTCTTCCAATTTTTTCTTTGTATTTTCTTCTATTTCTTTAAGGTTTTTTTTTCATATCTTCTTTTAGAGCTTCGATGATCATCAAAAAAGAATTTTTGGTGTTGCTTCCTTCTGTTTTCTCTTCATTGCTCAGTTCAGGTCCTGTATTTGTAAGATTGCCACTCTCTTCTGGAGTTACCATGTTGTCCTTTGTATTATTATGTAATTTCTTGTACTGATGTTTGCCCATGGCTTCAGTTGTTCACGATTAGATGGGTCCTGGGCAGTTGTGGGACTTGGGTTTGTGTGTCACCTGTCACCTCTCTGGTCAGGGCTTGATTCTGTCTTTCAGAGACCCCTCCAGTTGTTGGTTCGCTCAGTTCGAGGTTGTAGTCTGGAGCCCTGCAGATTCCCTCAGCAGGCGCTGTGGGTATGGCCAGGGGCCCAGTTCAGCTGCCCCTGCTCCAGAGTGTGCTGGGACTCCGCAGAGAGCACCCGGTCTCCCCCACTTTCTTTTCTATCAAGTTTAAAGTGGCTGGGTTTATGTTGAGGTCTTTGATCCACTGGGATTTGAGTTTTGTGCAGGGTGACAGGCTTGAATCTATTTGCATTTTTCTACACACTTCCATCCAGCTACGCCAACACCATTTGTTAAATATACTATCTTTTTTCCATTTAATATTTTCGGCCTCTTTGTTGAAGATCAGGTGTTCATAGGTTTTTGGGTTAATATCTGGATCCTCAATTCTATTCTATTCTATTGATCCACAAGTCTGTTTTTATGCCAGTACCAGGCTGTTTTTATTACTGTAGCTCTATTAATAAAGAATTCTTAAAGAAAGAGGAAACATTACTTTGCCCATCATTACATTACTAATATATTTTGAAGTCACTCTGAAAATCATAATACCAAAACTGTGAGTAAACCAAAGTAAAGTGCTATGGGCTTCTGTTCTGGTTCATTATAAATATTTGTTCCTCCTACTGGTTTACTAAAACATTGATTGGTCAGAAGGCAGACAGGAAGTATGGGTGGGTCTACCAAACTAAGAAAACTCAGGGAAGAGAAAGAGTCAGACAGATACCAGCAGATGCAGAGGAAAGAAGGCCAAGATGTTGCTCTGAGAGTTGTTACCAAGCCACATGGCTAAATAAGATAAGAATAATGGGTTGAGTTAAGATAAAAGAGCTAACAATGTATCTGAGCCTTAGGCTAAGCAGCATGAAATTAATGTAAGCTTCTGTGTGTTTCTTTGGGGCTTTGGGACAGCTGAGTTGGACCTCAGGGCTATAAAGAGCTAAGCAACTGCAGGCAGGTCTGGATGTTGGGTCTAGTGCAGGCCAGAAACTTATTTTTACAGTAAAGAAGATGATTATTAGCTTAACGAGGATTGGACTTTTTCACAGAGGTGTCTTTGCTGAACTATGAGGATTCCAGACTCAGAATAAATGAACCTTTTCCAATTTACAAGTGAGTTTGTATAGCTAAGGCCTGTCTTTCTGAATCTTCTCAGGATCTGATCATAAGTAAAAGAAAGGGCTCAAAAAGAAAACATCTGCAGGAACTAAAAATTTACATATTAAACTGTTATTCACTATGTACTCGATATGCAATGATGAGTATGGTGAGTATAGTTTTTGACCTGACAGGGCCTCATTTATACAGGAATTTAGATGATAAACTCAGAACTAAAAACCTAAGCATTTCAAATTTACAGTGATGTGCAAAGCACTAAAATGAAGGGAAATCTATAACTATAAAAGTGAAGTAGTAAAAATAATATATAATTGGGAGAGAGATTTAATAAAAACACAAGCAATGTGTATAACACAGAGAAGCTAGAAAACTCTCTGGGGATCATACCAATAGTAAATACTTTCTATAACAATAATATTGAAATAAAACCCCCAAAATAAAAACAAGAAATAAGTAAGAATCATAGTAATGCAAAATAAAATGATTCAACATAAAATTGGTCAATATGCTCTTACAAACTCTATATACATCTGAAATACTCAATTCCCTCTTAAATAAAGGTGGTGTGTTGGTAATAGCACACAAATGTCTAGCAAATGTTTCAACAAGTTGTGGATTACCTCCTCAAAACATTCCTTTCACAAACTATATTTCATACAATCACTGTAGCTGAAAGGTTTAAATCATTTCAAAATTTGTTTCAACTTAAAAACCCATCACAAACCCAACTACTTCTCACCCACTTTATTTGTCTCTACAGAGCCATGAGGTCATCATCACTCACCTGAATACCAATGAGTTTCCTGTTTGTGGTTAGGAGAGAGTGACTCTGATAGCTTGCTGCATTTTACTCTCTTGAGTAATTATCAGAGTTAACATACATTGTTTTTCTTAAAACAACCACTACTTGCATACAGTATTTAAATTTATAATTCAAAGTTCTTTTTTATTTATAATATATTTTATTTTCTATATTTTATGTTCATTTGGCTTTTTTTATTTTGAATAAAGTCATATTTTTATCTATGTATCCCCTTGTTCACAGATTGTGTATCTTGGGAAATGAAGACATAGATTAAAGGGGTCAAAGTTCCATTTGGTGTGAAAAAGTGGTGGTGAGTATTTAAGAGAAAATAGAAATTACCAGGGATACTCCTCCTCCTTTTTCTTTCTGCTTTCCTTCACTTTTCCTAGTCACTAACATTTTGCTTTTGGGGAAAATATAGTAAAAATGTATTTGTACCCTTTAGACTATAATGTTACACACAAAGAATTCAAGCCTTCCCTTTTAGCTTTTTGTCTTGAAAATTCTCTGACATTTCTGGCATTATGCATGAAGAAATAAATTATATTTAAGCAGTTAGACATTATGTTTCAAAGCATCAAAGAATGGAGGAAAGGCTTTCTGCTTTACTCATCTTTACTTTATTTGAGTTCATATTTCCCATAATAAATTGTTAAACTTGGCCTGATCTAAACTTCAATTTTACTACAATTACCTTCTTTCTTTTTTTTCTTTATTTATTTTGTATTTATCAAGAAAAACAGTAAAATGAATTTAAAATGCTGAGAAGTTAACAATAACTATAAAGAAGATAAAAATCATAAGCATGACTTATCAAGGGTGATAAGGCAAATAAGATTGCTACACATATATTTACTTTGTGTTCAGCTTTCCCTCTGAATTTTTTTTTCCATCCCTGTATATCCTTATTCAAAGTCCCTTCCCCCTCCCAGCACATCAGGTCATTTTTTCTTCTCTGCAACTCCCCATCCCCTCCCTGGGCAGGGAGCAGACAGTCCTATGGTCCCACTGACCCAATAATGCTTGGATCAGTCTCCACTCCTGGCAAATCCAGTTTTGTCCCCCCTCCCTCAAGAGTGAGTCAGGTGTTCCTATAGTTGGAGAGGGATCCGAAGGGTCTGTCCAAGGTATTTCAGATCCCAAGCTGTTCAGTGGTTGTGATTTGCAGCTTGGGCATGCTTGGCTTTTTTCTTGTTTGTTTGTTTAGAGACCACTAATGAGTGAGTACAACCCCTGCTTATCTTTCTGAGATTGTGATACCTCGCTCAGGAGCATATTCTCCAAATCCATCCATTTGTCTGTGAATTTTAGGAAATCATTTTTTCTTACTGCTGAGTAGTATTCCATTGTGTAGATGTACCAAAGTTTGTTAATCCATTCTTCAGTTGAGGGACATTAATAGATAGAACCATGAGTGTTAGAAAGTTCACACTCCAGCCCATTCTCATACCACAGTCTCTTTAACTGTCTTCAATTCCAAAACAGAACCAGAGCTGACCTCAGCCTTTCTGTAACTGCTGAACAAATCTAGTCCCAGAAAAAGTTTTGAATATAGTATTTGCTTTTAGCTTTCTACTGCAAAAAAATAACCATTGAGTGTTGCTTATGTGGAAAAATGTCACATTCATGACCATCTGCTTTATGAACTTGAATCAAAGTATCATGGACTGTAAGTACAGATAGAATTCTATATATTCATGAGACCATTAGTGTGGCCACCAGACTCCCTACATGTCTAGAAAACTGCAGGACACAAAAGAACCTGTAGGATCCACTTTTAAGAACTAGAGAGCAGGGCCCAAGTCTGGCAGCATCCCATAATAATGATCTCTCGAGTAATCAGATAAATATTCTCAATCATATTCTCAAAGCCAAGTATCTGGTGTCTCCTAAGAGCAACAAAAGAGCAGAGTCAACAATGAATAGGGCACATTTTCTGACGGCGCCAAAGTCTACCTTTAGCTTTCAGAAGACACTAAACAAAGAATTTTTAAAACTTTGTACAAATTTCTAGAGCTTGCTAATTAATTTTCTTAACTCATGTGCTTATAAAATCTGGTTAGTTCTTCTTTGGCAAGAATGAAAAATGATTCTATTATACAGAAACAATTATTTATTGGACATAAATAAATGTCTTTTGGGATTCTCAGGTGTGTTTATGCTGAGAAAAGATGTAATCATTCTGTTTTCATCACCTGTTGCTTTTTAATTTCCTCTCTTATTGATACTCTTACTACCACACAGACAATAACATCACTGTCTCTGTGTATATATACAAGCTGTACTGGAGCTTCGGTTTTGAGACAAGATTCACTGAAATAATAAAGAAAAACAGTTTATACTTTTCAAAGAGCCACATGGAAATACTGAAGATGTGCTATCAGTTACAATGTTTACACAGTAGAAGTCATGAGAATAAAACAGAATTACAAATTTTCTGGAACTTATTTGAACATCATTCAAAGATAATTAAAATTATCTAACAATGCCAACATTATAATGTGGCTTCTTATTTATTTTCTAAAGAAATTCATTATCTTTATTCTGTAAATAAAAATAGTTATTAATTTTTTAGATAAATAAGTAGAGCTGGAAACAATCATTTTGAGTGAACTAATACAGACACAGAGGAACAGCTATGTTTTCAAGCCTATATGGATCTTGGCAAGAAATCATCTTACATATGTGTTTAATTTAGAGCATCTATAGAACACAGGGAAACATAAAGGAACCAGATGGAGAAAAGTGTCTTATAAACACCACAGGATAACTGTTCTCATGAATTCATAGAAGCTATAGTTGACTGCTACAAGACCTACACAATACAAGTCAATTCTAGCATGGCTGAGGAGAATGTCAGGAGCTCCTTTCCCTGAACAGAGAGCTATAGACAGTTGATTGGCTCTAAAGAAAGAAAAGGCAATTTTCTTTAAGTATACAGTCCTTAGAAGGTTGGTGTATTCCAGTGAATGATAACAAGTCTAGGAGCATAAGCTCATCTGCACTCATCAGACTAAGAGATGAGGGACACCCCACCTAGTCCAGGCAGAGATCCAGGTGGGACCCTGGCCCTAGGACACAGTCCTTGGAACCCTATTCCTACTTATGCTCGAAATTTAGGCCAACAGGGAAAAGCCCTGCAGGCTGAAAGCCCCAGTAAAACCTAGTTCACTGGACACACTCAGTTACAAAATCCTAGCTTATTCCCCAACCCATCCCATTACCTGGAGACCTAAGCGGCAACCAGAAATCTACAGATCCTCTACATTCATTAAACTAAGAGACTAAGAGAGTTCCTCAGTACCTATTGGACCTAGAGCAACTACCTGAGACCCTCAGTCCTCAGCACTTACTGGATCAAAAGTGGCCACCTGAGACCCACAATGTGTCAGTACCTACTGTATTAAGAGGAGTCACTGTAACACAGAATACACTACCTCCAAGTAGACCAAGAACTCAGATTGAACCAACAGAGATTTCCTGAGACATAGACACACCCAGAATAGTTTGCATGCAGATCAGCTCCCTGAGATTCAGATGAATCTTGCAGTGAAATGAGAAAGCAATTGGCAGATGTCAGTGTAAGAATAAATATCACAACATAAAAAACAACATGGCACCAACAGAATCTGGTAGTCTTACAACAATAAGACCTGATCATGGCAATGTAGATGAAGCATAAGGAAACAACCATAACAACTTTATGAAGATAATAGAAGCTTTAATAGCAGATATTAAAAACTCTCTCAAAGAAATAGAATAAATAACCAACAAAAAATTGGAAGAGATCAACAAATCCCTGTAAGAAAAAAAAAGAAAACTGAGAAAAAGCAATAAACAGGTAGACAAATTTCAAGATTTAAAAATTAAAATAGAATCAACAGAGAAGACACAAACCAAGGCAATGCTGGATATAGAAAATCTGAAGGAGCATAGACTCAATAAAAATTGGACTAAATGGGTTATTTAAACAAGAGTGAGAAAAAGCAGGTTGCTTAGAGGGGTGGTTAATGGAGTAGTAGGCCTTGGAGGATCTAAAAAAAAAGGTCAATTTCATATTGAGGGCCATTTCATGTGCTAGGTAGAAACCTAGTCCAAGGGAAACTCCTAATAATCTATGGGGTTCATCCAAGCTAAGAAGCCTACTAATGGAGGAAATGAAGCCAATCCAGCCAGAATATCTCAAACATAGCATTTGTCCTTCTTGCAAGATATTCTAAAGTAAAGGTTGTATAGAACTTTTAGGGGTGGCCAAACAATGACTTGTCCAGCTTAAGACTGGTGCCATGAGAGGCAGCCTAACCATGACACTTCGTAGAAGGTCAGAACCAGGGGTTGGATAACCCAGAGATGCAAGACAGAACCAAACATGACCCAGTGGGGGTGTCAATAAAATGATTCCTAATGATGATTTGCTGTATTCATAAACCTGAGCCTAGCATGATCATCATCAGAGAGTCTTTACCCAAAAACTGATGAAAACAGGTGCAGAGACACACCCAAGAATTAGGCAGAGACGGGGATTCCTGCAGAAGAGAAGGAGGAAGGATTGTAGAAGCCAGAGAAGTCAAGGATATCACAAGGAAATCAACAATCTAAGGCTCATAGTGCCTCATGGAGATTTAGCTGACAATCAGAAAGCCTGTATGAGACTGACCTAGGCCCTCTGCATATATGTTAAAGTTGTATAACTTGGTCTTCATGAAGGACTCCAAACAATGAAAGCAGGGGCTGTCTCTGACTCCTTTGTCTACTTTTGGGACCATTTTTTTTTCCTCACTTTTTTGCCTCATCCAACATTAACGTGATGTGTTACTTACATCTCTTCAATGAAAACTGCTTGTGTTCAAAGTTAAGCCCCAGTTAACAGGCATTAAGACCTGGGGCTTTTAGAAGTTTAATAGACCACAAGGACACAACTTTGTTGAATGAGATTTTCTGCCTTTTAATAAATTCCTGATGGAGATTGTCCCAGCTCTCACAATGATGGCATATATATGTCATAATATAGTGTGTCCTGCCTGTGGCCTGCTGGCTACATATGGCTACATGTGGTTGAGGACTTGTATATATACAGCACAATACAAACAGGACAAAGTACTTAAACCATTATGATTTTTTGTATTTAATTTTATAACAGGTTTTATAGTTCTAGAGCATGAATTTTATAGATTCAATGCCAAAAAGCTGGATATGCTTGTGAGAGGGCCATGCTTTTTTCAGCCAACAAATCCAGTGTCTTGTTCTAGAATATTCAAGCTTAAAGAATTATGCACAATAAGTTTTTATTGTTTGTAATGCCCAGCTTAAGGGAATGCATTAAAGCAACTCAATGAGTGACAATAATATTCTTGGACCTCTCTCTCTCTCTCTCTCTCTCTCTCTCTCTCTCTCTCTCTCTCTCTCTCTCTCACACACACACACACACACACACACACACACACACACACACACACACACACAACTACTTGGTGTATAAAAGGCAGGAGCATAAAAAGAGAAAAAGAAGAAAGTTGAAGATGTAGCAGTGGAAGTCAGAGAAGTGGAGGAAAAGCACGTAGTCCCAGAACCCATTTGCCCGAGATAGCCCTCCATGAGGGAGTCTCTGCTTTCTCACTCCTTGTCTTTCTTAGTTCAGTGGAATAGATTTTTGACTGCTCACCTCCAGGATATTAAGCAATTATTTTAATAAGACTGATAACTGAAGTATTTTCTAAATGTGAGGTAGGAGAATGAAATGGAATCATTTTAAGTTCACATGGCTGCTGTAAGACAATGTTTCCTACTCAAAATCCACTAATTAATCATCCCCAAGGCCCCTTGTGTTATGATAATGTAAGATTCACAGGCTCTGGGAAATGTATCTCCTTGATGGGTAGCTGCACATAACTTACTTCTCCATGATCTGACCCTTACCCAGGAACACACTGCTGTTTTCAACATTTCCATCAACAGGAAAATAATCATGTACATTTTTGTCAAACTGAAGATTGAAAATTCACATCCCATTTTTTTTCTCTGCCATCAAAGTTGACCATTTTTCATATGGTTATTAAATTGTTTATTCCTCCTATGAACTTTTTGTTTAAATAACTTGCAGTCTTCTGCCAGATTGGTTGCCATCATTTATTTTCCTTCTGTGTACTAAATGCTAATATTTTTATTAAAGCATTGCATATGTGTCTTTAAAAATCAGGTTATCGACTTTGCAAATCCTTTCTTCATGCTTCATGCTTTCAGTCTGGTACTTCGTGAATGCCTCCATATCTGAGGTCAAACAGATGTTCAGAATCTTTCTGAAAGTTTTTGATGCCTGAGCTTTTTGTTCATTCTGTTTTCCATGCTTTGATTTACAATCTATCTAGAATATATATTTGTGTTGTTTAGAAACTAAGTCTATTTATTTTGTTTTTTTTTAAATAAAAATGTGTCAATAACAAAATATAAATGTACCTATTACTACTAAGTGAATACATAAATACTGTGTTGTACATGTGTATGTATATGTGTATGGGGGTTATACTATTTTTTACATGTGTGGATATGGTAGCCAGACAACAACCTTAAGTATCATTCCTCTGAAGGTATTCTCCATTTTTTTGATATAAAATTTTTTATGGCCTGACCACATAGACCAAGCTACCTGGCCAATAAGTCTCAGGTACAACTGTACAGTACTGAATTGAAATGTCATGCTGAAATGCTTGAAACTTTTACATAGGTTCAAACTTAATTCAGGTTTGCAAAGAAAACCTTTTACTGAATAAGCCATCCTTAGAACCCAATGTACAGAAAAGTTTGAACATATATAATCACTTTTTACCACAAATAGGCTATTATTGTATCAATACTGTCTCTCATTATTTTGTATGCATTTGATTTTAATTGGGGATTTAAGAGTTTGTTCTTCTATCTGGTATCTTGCTAGGTATAAAATTTAATTTATGAACACATTTAAAAGAAGTACCACTGCAAATAGTATTAAATACCTTGGAGTAACTATAACCAAAGAAGTAACAGACCTATTTGACAAAAATTTTAAATCACTGAAGAAAGAAATTGAAGAGGATATCAGAATATGGAAAGCTCTCTCATGTTTCTGGATTGGTAGGATCAACATAGTAAAAATGACAATTCTACCAAAGGCAATCTACAGATTCAATGCACTGCCCATCAAAATCCCAACACAATATTTTTTGGACCTTGAAAGAACAATACTCAATTTCATTTGGAATAACAGGAAAGCCAGGATTGCCAAAACAATTTTACTTAACAAAAGAACCTCAGGAGGTATCACCATCCCTGACTTGAAGCTATGCTATAGAGCTACAGTAATAAAAACAGCCTGGTACTGGCATAAAAACAGACTTGTGGACCAATGGAATAGAATTGAGGATCCAGACATTAATCCAAAAACCTATGAACACCTGATCTTTTACAAAGAGGCCCAAAACATTCAATAGAAAAAAGATAGTATATTTAACAAATGGTGTTGGCATAGCTGGATGGAAGTGTGTAGAAAAATGCAAATAGATCCGAGCCTGTCACCCTGCACAAAACTCAAATCCCAGTGAATCAAAGACATCAACATAAACCCAGCCACTTTGAACTTGATTGAAAAGAAAGTGAGAAATACACTTCTACGAATTGGCACAGGCGACCACTTCCTAAATATGACACCAGTGGCACAGACACTAAGACCAACAATCAATAAGTGGGATCTCCTGAAGCTAGGAAGCTTCTGCAAAGCCAAGGACACTGTCAATAGAACAAAATGACAGCCACTTTTTTATAGTATACTAGCTTGCCTTTCAAATAGTCACAAATATCCTATGAAGAGAAAAAGGAAAAAGGTCAGATGCTTAATATTATTATAAGTGACAGAACATATATCTCTTCTTTTTCTTCAATCTCACTTTTTTGTACTTTAAAAAATTCTCTTATCTTCTATTGATTCTTTGTGGATTTCACGTCATGCATCTCAATCCCATTTATCTTTCCATTCCCTCACACCCATCTTTTATCTGCCCTTGAAACCTGCCCCACAAACCAAAACAACTAGAAAACTGAATCCAAGAATACATTAAAAAAAAAAAAATCAGCCACCAATGTCAAGTAAGCTTTATCCCAGAGATGCAGGGATGGTTCAACAGACAAGAATCTGTCAACGTCATCTACCACATAAACAAACTGAAAGAAAAAAAAAAAAAACCCACAAAAACATAATCATCTCATTAGATGCTAAGTCTTTGATGAAATTTAACCAAAAACCAAAAACACCAAAACAAATATTTTTAAAAGGAGAAGTATCTTGTTGAGGAAGCCATAGTGTGGCTCAGTGATTCACACAATTTACTATTTAGTCCACTCATCTTTAGTTGCAAGTATTCATTGCCATGAGTAATAACAATAGGTATGACTCCAGACCTCTGCTTCTGCTACACCACCTATAATTGACTTTCACTGCCTACTGTTTTGGATTTGTAAGTTCTTCCACTTCACTTGTTCCAACAGTTCATAAATTCAGTGGGTGTAGGGGTGAGCCAGCCCATAGCCCAGTTTCTGGGTGAACAGCTGCACAGCCCTCAAACACCCTTATGGCCTAGACCCTGGGCATCTGTGTAGCCTTTGGTAGCAACATAGGTTATGAACATCAACAAAGACCTCACCTGTGGCATGACCTCAGACACAGATATGATCATCAACAGAAGTTCACATAAGATATCACCATGGCTCCAGGAGACATTGCAAGTCACTCAGATCAACATGATTTCTGTAGCAATAGGATCCTCAAATGCAAACATGGTCCCAAGTGGCCACTCAGACTATTGGCTTATGCATGGCCCTAGGTGGCAGCAAGTGCCACAGACATCAACACATACTACTAGGCTACTTCAGGGTTTTAAACCAAGACCTGGCCTTTGGTATTAGCCCAGGCCAAAATATCACCTAAGGCTCCAGTGGCTTCCAATCCATTCACACCAGCCTGTTTTTCCATTTTCACTACTTCAAACCTGACTCTTTCCCTAGCCCATGAGACAGTCTGTCTGTCTGTCTGTCTGTCTCTCTCTCTCTCTCTCTCTCTCTCTCTCTCTCTCCCCCTCCCTCCTTTCTTGCCTTCCTCCCTCCCCTTCCCTTCTTCCCTCCCTCCCTCTCTTTCTCTCTCTTTCCCTTCTCTCCCTTTCCCTCTCCCTCCCCTTTCCTCCTTCCCACTCTCTCTTTTCCATTTTCTCATCCTGTCCTTGCTCACCATATAGGCTCCCAATGCTGTGTAGGCATCTGGTCTAGTCACAGTTGGCACTTGGTTGAACCTTGCCTGGCCCAAGCTGTAAGGCATGGTGCAGAGCTGTTGCTTTTCTAGTCTAACATGCCTGGACAAAGAAACTACAGGTGGTGCTTGGTATGATGATACTCAACCACCCTATTGCAGAGAGCACTCTTGGTTGATTGTGCCCACACCAAGACTGAAATATTTTTTAGGAGCCATTTCTGTCCTCCACTGACTCAGGCCTGGAGTTTTTTCATACTTTTTTATTAGCACAAATCATGAAAAAATCTACTAGTTGGAATAATTGCTGATATATTAGTTATAATGAAATTTTAAGAAAACAGAAGGAATGGCTATAAAACATCTCTAATGATATTTATCAGGCTTAACAACTGGCAAAAACATATTCTCCCAAAATGAAAGTTATTTTGCAATAGACACATAACACATACACACACACACATGCACATATGTACCCATGCACACATACACATTTATTACCACATTATATACAATAGTAAGTTATAGAGATATATTATAAATTCATGAATATACTAAGACAATGTGACATATATACACAGTTTTAAAGAAGCACTCAATTGTACTGTTTGCAAAACAATAGATGAACTGATCAATATCTCTGTGAGATGAGATACACTCCAATAGATAAGTATATTATGTGTCTTCTCAGATGTGGGGACTGAGAAGAAAGATTGATATGAAAGTCAAAGGAACTACTTGTACAGAAGGTGACAGTAGAGAGTAAAAGCAGGGAGGAAAGGGGGTACAAATGGATCTCATTAAAATGTTCAAAATGTTTATATGAGAGGTTTTGATATATTACTGAGAAGTCAAAAATCTGTACTGCTCTTGCACAGAAGCCAGGCTTAATTTCTATCACACCTATCAAACAGCAGAAAACCACCTGAAACTCAAACCCTAAGAACCTGATGCCTTCTTGCACACTCATGTCTATACCATCTTTCCATATTTAAATAAAAATAAATAAAAAGGATATTGTTCTAAGAAAGCATTAAGTTAATAATAGTAGCAAAGTTTCAACAGTGTGAACATTCAACACACTCACATATACTTGCCTGGTAGGAACTTACTTCGTTACATTTGGAAGATCCCCAATAATTGTCTAGATTAATCAATCAATGTGCCACATGACATACCAAAGATGAACTTTAACCAAATTAGATCATCCTATTAAGTATTCATTTCTGATTTGTAACACTAGGTAAGATAGATTGATTTTGGCTGAGGCAATCAAATATTTTTAATGAAGTCATGCCTGCCATATAAACAACTATAGTGAGACACTGATGATTTGTTTATTTTATTAACAAGGATAATAGCAAATGGTTAAGTTCTATCAAAGGATAAAGAAACTGCATAAATTCCGGCAATCAAAGAAAAACTGCAGGAGTGAGCATGGTAGAATGTTTTCTGTATGATGTAAATAAATAACTGTTTGGACCCATGCAGGAAACCGTAGAAGTGGGTGGAGAATCAGAGGCAGCCAGGTAGAAGGAGGGTGGAGTTAGTCACTCTTGATTGGACCCCCAAGAGGAATGGACATGTAGAGGTACAGGCTAGCCAGGGGCTGGAAGCCACGTGGTGAGCAAATTAATAGAAGTGGGTTGAATTAAGATGAAAGAGCTATCTAGTAATGTGCTTAAGATATGGGCCAAACAGTGTTAAAGTATGTAAGTGTGTGATTTCATTTCTTTTGGGGGACAAAAGCCGTGGGCGCGCAGACCAGGTTCCAAACCGCAGCCACCGAGGGTCAGGTTACAAACTCCAGGCACAAACCTCCAGTACCCAAAACGAGGTCAGGGAAAACTTACTACAACAAGTGAGGATACTGCAAATCCTTTACACTTATCATTTTCACTGGGCAAATAATTTTCATGTCTACTGGAAAATCCATCTCATAACACATAATTTTACAGAGTCATGATTCTTAATAAATAGTAAATAGTATGCCAATCAAAAGTAGATTTACATAGGGAACCAAATAACTTTTAAGCATAACTGGCAGGTATGCTACACTACATCTTGAAAATATAAAGTCATCTTATTGTTCATTTGTTCTAAGTTTCCAATAAAAATTCTTTAACTAACCAAACATTCATCAGTTTGTTTAATACTGTTATATTTTCCCTTCTACTTAGTATAATTACCACTCTCTTTTGTTTTCAAAACAATCTTTGTTTTGATGGCTTTACATCCTCAGAAGATTTTGTAAGTGCATTGTTTTCCTACTCATTTTTCTAAGTTCTTCACATAGAAATGAGAAAGAAACTTTCAAGGCTTTAGAGGCCCTAAATTTAAAATGGAAGCAAGCCAGGGAAAGAAGATAAAATATGCACTGTAGGAATTTTGAAGAGAATAAAGATATAATGACGCTAACAAATGCCTAATTCTGCCCAAGAGGAAAAATGAGAAGCCTCCCTGAATAAAAAATTTCTCACTTCAGATATGCAGTCAGGCAGGCAAAGGGCAGAATGTGATCCGGAAGTGATGAGTGACACATAGACAATGAAGACTAAAATCGCCCATCAGCCACACTTCAACTTCTGAAAATAGTTTATTGTGGCTAACTACATAGGACAGCAATCAAGATGATGAGAGATGATAGAGGACAAGTTGTAAGTGGTCAACTCATAAAGCTTTCTTATACTTCTTAGATGCTGCAGACAAACAGTCATATTTGCACTGAATAAAAGACTGATCTGGGCATCATGATACTTGGATTCTAGAACTTACATGCACAATGCCTAAAGAGGATTATTTTAAAAATCACTCTAATGTTCTTTGTCCCTGAATTAATTTTTCTGTTGTTGTTGCTGTCCTCAAACACAGTGATCAAAAGCAACTTAAAGAAGAAAGTGTTCTTGGGCTTCTGGTTCCACAGGAATATGATTTCCTCATGGCAGGGGGAGCTTTGCAGCAAGAAATAGGAATAGGGAGCTGACAAGTCTCATCTCACACACAAAGAAGTGAAGAGAGAAAACTGAAAAGGGAGAAAATACACAAAATTCTCAAAGGCTACTGCTAGTGATATGCTTCATCTAGCAAGCCTTTGTGTCCTAAACGTTCTGTAATCTCCCCAAAACTGCACCAGAGATTACATGTTCAAAAGCATGAACCAATGTGGGACATCTCTCAAACATACCACTTCATTCCACAAACTTATCACAAAGGCTCATGGTCATTTCATAATGTAATATGCCTTTAGCCCAACATCAAAAGTCCCCATAATTTTAACAATGTCAATACTGTTCATAAATACATAACTTTAAAATCTTATCAAAGACTTAGTGTCTTAATGATGATGAAAAAAATCAAATTATAATTTGTAAAATCAAAATAGAAGCCTATTATATACTTCTAACATATAATAGTAGAAAATATATGTTGCCATTTTAAATGGGAGAGGAATGAGGCACAGTTATAAAATTCTAGACCAAAGCAAGACCAGAACCCAATAGGGCAAACAACAAATCCTATAGCTCCATGGCCAGGCTCAATACACTTAGTTAGTTTAAGCCCTACAGCGTACATTTCTCTCTTACACTGTGTTTTTTTCCTCTGTGTGTGTGTGTGTAAGCACCTCTCCTCAGGAAATATGTCAAAGCTCTTGCATGTTCAACATATGGAGTCTCTACCATAAACCAGGCTTTAGTTTCACACACTCACACAATGCCCTCTTGTAGCCTTCTTGTACTGCCTTAGCTGATAACTCTCTGAAAACACGGAGAAAAACTATGTAACATTATAAAACACATTGCTTTTGAGTCTTTCATGTCTGCAAATCCAGTACTACATAGATGACCTCATCCAGTTTGCCTGTCAACATGGGATGGAGCTTCTTCATCTACTTGAATCAAAATAATAGTAGCTTTTGTGTGTGGTTGTTTTCTAGGAACAAAATGCTGTCAGATTATCTTTCGAGAACTGAAAGGTTAGTTGGCTTGTGTGTTGCCCTCAGGATGCTCTTTTCATTGTTTTGCTGTAGAGCTTGAGGCCACTCCTTAATGGCTGATCTCTTTAATAATTAATATCTCTCTGTAATTAAGCTCCCTATTACTCTTTTCTTCTCTTAACTATACATTTTCTGTTTCTTTTGGCCTCTCTGGTTCTTTCAAATTGTAAGTCTGCATGGAAGTAGACAGTAATAATCATGTCACTGAATCAATGCTCTTGAATTTTTCTACACCAATGATGTTCATTTATTACTTTTTAATTAACCCTATATAACTCCTCAGGACATGGACAAAAACTATCATGATTCTCTGACAAAATAGCACACAAAGGGCTATTAGACCTTCACAGTTTAAATTACTGTCAGCAGCACTGCTTTCCAGCCAAGCTCCTACTAAAACACCAAGTAAGTTGTACTTAAAGTACATGACTGTTTTACTTGTCTGAGTGTTACAGTCTTCCATGTTTCCAAAAACAACACGGTTGGGATTTTCATAGCAGCACATCAACTCTGATCATCAAATTCTATTTTAATTTAATGTTTGTTGCTGTGATAAAATACCATAAGCAATAACAATTTCTAAAAAGGAGGGTTTATATTGGTTTATGGTTCTAAAAGGATAAGACTTAATCATGGTAGAGAGACATGGCATCAAACTACAGGCTGAGGAAATTGAAAGATCCTATCTTAACCTCAAAGAAGAAACAAAGAAAGAAACTAGAAGTCGATCAAGGCTATGGGTATTTAAAACACATCCCCTTCAAGCAGGGCTTTACATTTGAAAAGTTCCATAGCCTTCCTAAATTCGACCACTAACTGCAGACTGATTATCCAAATGCAAGAGCCTATGAAGGATATTTTACATTCAAACAACTATGGGTCCAGCTATATAGTGATAAGGATTGCTAGGCTATATGAATTAATTATCATTTAGTAGACCATTTGTAGCCTGTTATAGTTTGAAACAGTATGATTTTTTAAAAACTATAAAGCTTTTATATTTTCTTTTATTCTCAAAGTAGTAGCCCAAGCGAAATCTCAAAGTATTAGAAAAATTTAATGGAAAATTTGTGAATTTCTTAACTTCTAATTCACTCATAGAAGAGTCTCAATGTCACCACTCTGTTACATGATATATGAAAGCATTGTATTCACAATCAAAGAAATACAAAAAAAGAAACAAAACAGTTTTAGATAAACTACATTTACCAGGACATTGCCACAATTACTATACCCTTCAAGATGGTATAATTTTAAAATATGAACTCTGTAGCAAAACCTTTGGAAGTAAGGCAAAGAATATGATAATGGATGGAGATATGTCTGAGTTTTGGTATAAGGTTATGGAGGTCTTAGAAAATTCTATTGCAAGTTCTAGAACCAAAATGGTATTTACTTATTTATCCACACAGGATATCCATGGCCAGGTATATACATACTCCCTGTGAACAAAGCTGGATCACCTCAGAAAGAAGAAAATCTTTGAAGAAGACATTTTGAAAAATGATGCAATGGAGACTCTTAGCCACAGTACACTTAACAGCAGGTGTGGCAATCTTGGTGAGATGGAATATAGCAGTGTCTGAACAGTTTTTAACTGTGGTTCCTCATATCTTCTCATAATTATTTATGCATTGACTTACCTTCTCTAACCACTTTTATAAAATTACTTATTTTGAAAAAATGTACTTTCTAACTCTCCCTAGAACTGTTTTTCAAATCTACTATAATAATATTCTAAAGAACTCATTCTGGATGTCATCCAGAACACTATGACTATGGGCTAAGTTCCTTTCCAGTGCTTACTATATGGAGTCAACCATTCTTGCTACAATCACCATGCCATTATAAATGTAAATTATCTGAAACTATTTCTTGTATTATTATTATTATTATTATAAATAAAGTCATATTTTTATCCATACATTCCCTTCGCCCTACCACCCCTCCCAGTCACTCACTCTTCTCTCCATCACTTTATCTCCTCCCCAGCAAGGACAGGTGGTCCCAAGATCTCAAGGTGGCTTAGTTCAGCATCTACTCCAGGTGGATCCACTTTCCTCAGCCCATCAAGACTGGGTCAGGTGTTCCTCTGGAGGGAATGGGATCCAAGGTGCCAGTCCAAGATGTTTCAGATCCCAAGCTATTCAGTGGTTGTGATTTGCAGCTTGGAAATATCTAGCTTTTTTTTTTTTTTTTTTTTTTTTTTTTTTTTTTTTTTTTTTTTTTTTTTTTTTTTTT
>PVIH01015405.1:0-31491 GCA_004025045.1 Sigmodon hispidus | reverse complement strand
ATCCTCCATTGTGTTTGTTAATTCATTCTTCAGTTGAGAAGCATCTAGGTTGCTTCTAGGTACTTGCTATTATGAATAGAGCCACTACAAACATAATTGAGCTAATGCCTTTGGAGTGTAAATGCACAATAAATGCCCAGTAGTGGTAGTGCTGGATCTTTGGATAGATTGAATCCCAGTTTTCTGAGGAACTGCCATACTACATTCCAAAGTGGCTGAACCAGCTAACACTCCCATCAACAATAGAGGATTGTTCCCCTTGCTCCTGAAGCTATCCAGCATAGGCTATCATTGGTATCTTTAATTTTAGCCATTCTAACAGATGTAAGGTGGTATCTCAGAGTTGTTTTGATTTGCATTTCTCTGATGGCTAAAGATGCCCAGCAATTTTTCAAGTGTCTTTCAGCCATTTGTAATTCTACTGAGAATTCCCTTTTTAGAACCCCATTTTTAAATGGATTATTTAGGTCTTTGGGCTCTAGTTTCTCTATATATTTTAGAGATCTATCCTCTCTCAGTTGTAGGATTGGTGAAATTCTTTTTCCAATCTGTAGGCAGTCATTTTGAATTTTTACTGTGTCCTTGGCTGTAAAGAAGCATCTCAGTTTCCAGAGGTCCCACTTGTAGACTATTGTTTTTAGCATCTGCACTATTGGTGTTATATTTAGGAAGTGTTCACCTGTGCCAATGCCTTGGAGGGTATTTGCCATATTTTTTTCTGTCAAGTTCAGTGTGGATGGGTTTATGTTGAGGTCTTTGATCCACTTGGATTTGAGTTTTGTGCAAGGTGATAGGCTTAGATGTGTTTGTAGTTTTCTACACACTACCATCCAGCTATGCCAACACCATTTGTTATCCACTGAATATTTTGAGCTTCTTTGTCAAAGATCAGGTGTTCATAGGTTTTTGGGTTAATGTCTGGATCATCAATTCTATTCCATTGATCCACAAGTCTGTTTTTATGGCAGTATCAGGCTGTTTTTATCACTATAGCTCTATAGTGTAACTTGAAGTCGGTGATGGTAATACCTCCTGAGGTTCTTTTATTGAGCAAAATTGTTTTGGCAATCCTGGCTTTCCTGTTATTCCAAATGAAATTGAGTATCATTCTTTCAATATCTGTAAAAAAAATTGTGTTGGGATTTTGATGGGAAGTGCATTGAATCCATAGATTGCTTTTAGAAGAATTGTCATTTTTACTATGTTGACTCGACCTAGCCAAAAACATGGGAGATCTTTCCATTTTTTGATATTCTCTTCAATATCTTTCTCCAGTGATTTAAAGTTTTTGTCAAATAGATCTGTTACTTTTTTGGTTATAGTTACTCCAAGGTATTTGATGCTATTTGCAGCTATTATAAAGGGTGATGTTTTCCTTATTTCTTTTTCAGCCCTTTTATCTTTATTGTATAGAAGGGCTACTGATTTCTTTGAGTTAATCTTGTATCCTGCTACATTGCTGAAGGTTTTTATCAGCTGTAGAAGTTCCTTGATAGAATTTTGTGGATCACTTATGTATACAATCATATCATCTCCAGTTAAGGATAGTTTCACTTCTTCTTTTCCAATTTTTATCCCCTTAATCTCTTTTTGTTCTCTTATTGCTTTAGCTAAAACTTCAAGAACTATATTGAGTAGATAAGGGGAGAGAGGACATTTTGTTTAGTTTCTGATTTTAGTGGGATTGTTTTGAGTTTTTCTTCATTAAGTTTGATGTTGGCTGTTGGATTCTTGTAAAACATCTTTATTATATTTAAATATTTTCCCTGTATTTCTGATCTCTCCAGGACTTTTATCATAAAGGAGTGTTGGATTTTGTCAAAGGCTTTTTTAGCATCTAAGGACAACATCATGAGGTTTTTTTTCCTTCAATTTGTTTATATGGTGGATGACATTTATGGTTTTTGGTATGTTGAACCATACCTGCATTTCTGAGATGAAGCCTACTTGATCATGGTGGATGATATTTTTTATATATTGTTGTATACAGTTTGCCAGAATTTTGTTGAGAATTTTAGCATCAATATTCATGAGGGAAATTGGTTTGTATTTCTCCTTTGAGGTATGTTTCTTGTATGCAATAAAAGGATGGCTTCTGTTTTTGTATCCATCTTGTTAGTGTGTGTCTTTCTATTGGTGAGTTGAGTCCATTGATATTAAGGGATATTAGTGACCACTGATTGATATTTCCTGTTATTTTTGGTTGTAACTTAAATGGATTTCCTTTCTCTGTGCTTTTCTTCTGTGGGATAATTGATTGTTTGTGGTTTCTTGGGTGTATCTGGGATTCTTAGGTTGGAGTTTTCCCTCTAATGCTTTCAGGAGGGCCGAATTGGTAGATAGGTATCATTTCAGTCTGACTTTGTCTGAAATATCTTGTTTACTCCAACTATGGTGATTGCTAGTTTTGCTGGGTATAGTATTCTAGGTTGGCTGCCATGCTCTTTTAGAGTCTGTATAAATTCTGACCAACACCTTGCTTTCATTGAGTAATCAGGTGTGTTTCTCTTGGGTCTGTCTTTATAGGTAAACTTGCCCTTTTCTTTTGCAGCTGTTAAATTTTTTTCTTTCTTCTATATGTTTTGTGGCTTGATTATTATGTGGCGAGCAGACTTTTTTTTGGGGGGGGGGTTAAATCTATTTGGTGTCCTGTAAGTTTCTTGTATCTTTATTGGCATCTCTTTGTATATATTGGGAAAGTTTTCTTCTATGATTTTATTGAATACATTATCTGTAACGTTTGAGCTGTAATTCTTCTCCTTCTTCTATTCCTATTATTCTCAAGGGAGGTCTTCTTATGGTATCCCACATTTCCTGAACATTTTTGTTATGGCTTTTTTGGTTTTAGTGTTTTCTTTGACTAATGTATCTGTTTTCACTATTGAGTCTTCTACTCTAGAGATTCTCTCTTCCATCTCTTGGATTCTGTTGATTATGCTTGTATCTGTAGTTTCAGTTCTTTTCTTCAGATTTTCTATTTCCACTTTTGCCTCATTTTATGCCTTCTATATTGCTTCTATTTCAATTTTTAGTTCCTGAGAAGTTTCTTTCATTTTTTTTTTTTTTGATTTTCATTTTCTTGATTTTCTTTCAAGGATTTGTTCATCTCTTCCAATTTTTTGTTTAATTTTCTTCTATTTCTTTAAGGGAATTTTTTTACATCTTCTTTGAAGGCTTCAATAATCTTCATAAGGGTGTTTTTGCTGATGTTTCTTTCTGTTTCTTTTTCATTGCTCTGTTCAGGTCTTGTAGTTATCGAATCACTGGTTTCTTTTGGTGTTGCCTTGCACATATGTATTCTTGCACTGGCATCTGCCCATGGCTTCAGTGGTTCACACTTAGTCAGCTCCTAGTCAGTTGTGGCTAGAGAGCTTTTGTGTATTCTCTCTGCTCTGAGCAAGGGGTCTGCTCAATCTCTGACTCTGCTCTGGATGAGGGTTGGAGTTTCAAACTCCTCAGTCCTTGACTGATGACACAGTTTGCCCTGGAGATGGGGCCTAGCTGGGCAAGGTAGGGGTCCCTAGAGGGGGCCCCTCACAGCTAAACCCTGGGGCCTGTCTGCTGGCAAGAGTGAGATCAGATCATATCAGAACAGACCCTTGCATGTGACCCTGACCCCAGAGAGGAATTCTCCAGACAGGGCAGGAACCAGACTCTATTCACCTCTGACTCTGCTCTGGGCAGGGGGTTGGAATTTCAAAGTCCTCCCTCAAAGTATTTCATTGGCATCTATTGTTATAGGAATGAATTAAAAAGGGAAAATGCCAGTGTATATCTTTATTTTTTTTTAAAAAAAGAGCCAAATCATTAGACATTTGAATTTCAGAAAGAGTAAATCAGAATGACCTGTAAAAAAATGTCTCTCTTCCAAAGGTTGAAGAACTCATGTTGACAAATGAAAGGAAAGAAAAATTAAAACATCAGCTTGACAAAATTCATTTCATCATAAAACATAAAACAGCATCTTTAGCAGAACCTTGCTAAAGAGTGAGGCTGGGTCCTGAAATTCTCCATAATTGGGGATTTTTGATACAGCTTAGTTTCTTCTTTCTTCAAACTTCAGATTTGTTTTGGCTGTTCTGTAAAGCTTAGATGAATCTCGTTGACTTCAAAAGTCAAATAAAGAATATCAAAAGTCCTCTGGATGTAGAAAGTATCTAGAGTTTTAATAATTTTCTTTGCAAAGCTGTTAACATGTGTTTCTGTTTCCTATCTCAAATATGAAAGTTAATGTATAAGATTGTGTTTAGCAATATTTCATATCATTTATCTAAGTAAAATATACTCAAGTATTTAATCTTCTCCATCACACTGATAGTTTGGTGTGGGGTCTATGATTATATTTTCCAAACAAGAAACAGAAGATCCCTTGTTTGGGCAAAAATATTGGCAAAATGTTGATTAAGGCTGTTCAGTTGATATGTCCACACAATCTTTATTTTGATCTCTAGGCCAAACAACCTTCCTATTTTCCTTTAGCTGAAATGGGAGTATAGTTGTGTTACCTTTAATATTGGTAGTTAGAAATATGTTTATTTGTTATTTACAGATTTTAAAGCTCTGAAAAGTTAAAAGAAGAAAGAAATACAACCAATAAATTGAATTTTAAAAAGAAGCATTATTGTTTCATGCCATGTGATTCAAAACAATCTGTATTTTGAAAAGAAACCAAATATATGATATTATGTAAAGGTAATGAAGCAAAGGTATAGAGACACCAAATCAATTATTTAAACTACATCCTTCTTGAATCCAAAGAATTTTATTTTGATATAGCTTCTACTTAATTTATGTACCCACCAGAATTCAGACTTTCACCCTTCTTCACACTTTCAAAACAACATCAAAGCAGTTTAAGTCTGTCCAAATAGCTTTGGTCTCTTGTGGGAATCAACACTCAAGTCCCCACCTGTCATTCTGAGTGTGATTGCTGAATCCAGAGCCATGCATCATTTAAGATCATTAGTGTAAAATCAATAGCTGCAGGAAATAATTGTAGCTGTTCCTACGACCTTGCCCCTGTGGTACTTCATCCTTGAAGGTTATTTAATTAAAGTCCAGGCAAGATGGCTTAGCTCTAGGGTGGTGTATACTGTGGAATTGGCACAGCACTATGGGGAAACGGCTTTCATGTCCAGCATTGCAATGTGTGGATCAAGCAGCCTTCTCACGATACTCAGAATCAGAAGATTGGGATGATTTAGAAAAAGTATATTTAAAATTTATCACACATTAATTTTCAGTCTGTAACAAAGCTCAATATAGTATCAACACTAGCCACAATCTAGGATTTCATACGTGAATTGGGGCAAAAGATCTAATCATTTGTATGTTTGTATACTATCACAAAATAACACAGATTGACAGTTCTAAAGAAGCAACAGAAATTTTACTTCTCAGAGTTCTGGGGACTACAAAGCTAAGTTTGTATTTCCAGTGTTGTAGGGTGCTGGCAAAGTTCCTCTTATAGGTTTCAGTTTTGACTTCCCTCACAGAAAAAAAGGGGTTAGAAAATTGTCTGGGGTAACTTTTGTTAGAGCCTTTCACTAAGAGTCAACCATATGAACTCCCAAAGTACCCTTCCATGAGTGTAGTATTCAAATATATCAAATTTAAAGGCAGAAAAACATGTAGCTGAAAGTGTGGCATATGCCAAAGACCTTATGTTTTAAGATCTTTCTAGGCTTGGTGTCAGGAAGTATTTCTCAACCATCTAAATGATATGAAATCTGATAATTTTGACAAGGTGGGACCATCATGAGTTTGGCTTTGGCGCTTGCCATGTGTCGTCTCCCTTTAGCATTCAAGTCTCAGTGAAAAGGCAGCCCACTCATTGCCAGGTTCCAGATTGCCATGGTTCTCACTTCTCTAGACCATACTTTCTGCACCTCCAAGATCTACAGATTCTTATCACCCTCAGTGTTGCAGCCTTTACAGTAAAAGCATACTTAACCACTTTGATCTAAGTATTAATTTAGGGTGTATTTTTTTTAATTTATAAAGAAGCAAAATATAGGAAAGAGAAAAATGATACAAAAGCCAGCATTAAAACATAATTGACTGCTTTGAAACAATTACAGCAAGTAAATAAATAAAACAGACAGAAGGATAGAGAAAATATCAGGGACAGAAATTGAGACAGCATCATAGAAAGACAGAGCAATACAAAAACAAAGACCAACAGAGAGACATACAGTCAAAAAAAAATCAAAATGAAAGAGACATGATCACCCACCAGGTAGATCTTAAGTAGGTTATATAGGAACAGCTTTAATCAATTTATTTAACAACTTAAAAAATGGGCAAATTACAATTTTGATGTACCAAAATTCTAATTCAAGAATACTAAGCCACATTGGGACCTTGCAACCTCTTGCCCTTTCTGGGGAGGAGATAAAGTTATGTGGAGAAGAGAGAGTGACTGGAAGGGGCAGGAGGGGGAAAAGAGCTTGAACAGGGATATACATGGATAAAAAGTATAACAGTTTTCTTAATAAATAAAAATAAATAAATAAATGCCAATGAAGCTTTATCATATGATGCAGGTTATGATTAGCATAGAGGGTTTTGTAGCATTGAAATAGTACAATCTACCTGTCATCATATGAATAAACACTCAAGACCACCTTGGATTTATAAAGTTTCTCACATGTTTTATATACTTAGTAAGTAATAGTTTTGCAGAGTCTTTGTGCTCAGTTTAGTTTAAGGTAGGAGATTCTGTCAGGAGGTTTCCTTTAATTTTTAATAGACTGTAAACAGACAGTCAAATGTATTGCCACTTCCAACACTAACTGGACTCAGCTACAAGATTTCATTTAACTGTGCCCCTAATCTAGATATAAGGAAGAATATGATAGACTGCTAATTCTATTGTTATTGTTTAAGCTTTAGTGATTTCCATTCTAAAATAAATTTTTACACTTTATAGAAAGAGAAACAGGTTCAGAGGCAAGAATATTTACATCTTCTGTAGGGGACAATAAGAGATGGATAAGGGTTTTTCCAATATGACAGATTTTGTTGGTCCCCAATTCTGAATTCTCTATGTCCATTAAATACCATATGTTATTGGGCAGCAGTAAAGAGAATAAAATGATTAATTATCAGTAAATGACTTAATACTTAGGTGCATTTTATGTTATGACAATTCTTGGATTAATGTCTGTTTGTTCCTCTGTTCATGTTCTTTCTTAGCCAGAGCTCTTGTTTTCTACTGACAACCATGCTTCTTTCTCAGTTCACTTGTGTTAAAGCAGAGCAATATATTGTTGTATCATCAAAAATCATAATTTTAAAAAGATTATGATGTCTTACATTCTTAGAGCTTCAGGTCTGTTTTTGTTGTTCATTAAAACTGCCAAAATTAAGAATATCTTTATTCAAAACCATGAACTCTACAGTTTATATTTACAAAATAATATTATAAACATATCCCTCTCATAAATATATACATCATATATATACTTTGTTTTGGATGATTTTGAGAAGAAAGTTTGAAATAAAAAGGTATGCAGCTAGCTTTTTATTCTGGAAGGGTATCAAAGGTATAAATATGTATGTACGTGTTTATTTTTAAAAAATGTTCAATTATTTAGCCATTTATAGTAATGCATTATATTACATAAGATGTTCAAAAGTTATTTATATACTCTGGATAATGTCAAGAAGTTAAAGTTTAAACAAATATATATTTTTAAAGGCCTTGCTAACGCCCCTGGTGAAAATCAGTTGAGTGGGTAAAAGACAAAACAGAGGCAGGTATTGTTATTGTTGGTGTCATCTATATGTGTGCTATGGCACTAATTGCTAAGAACAAAATAAAATTTTGATAGGTAACTTCACTAGTGCGCATCTCTGAAGGCTTTTATTACTTATGCCTAGATCTTTAAATCATCCTCCATTGTAGGGAAACTTCCCACCTTGAGATCTGCTTGCAACACATATCTTCCTAGGCAGCATCATCTTCTGTAGTTACATGTTAATTATCCAAACATTAGCTCAATAGCAGAATCAAAGACAGAAACAAGATATCCAAGAATGAGTGACTGGGAGGGGTGGGAGGGGGAAGGGAGTCTGAACAAGGGGGTACATGGATAAAAAAATATGACTTTATTCATGATAATAAATAAATATAATAGTTATATACCAAATGGCTTAAAAGTTACAAACACATCATGCTGTTAGTTCATTTTACTTTAATAATATAGTTGATTGTCACCGGAAATATAATAAGTATTGTATTGTATAAACTACATAGTAGTTGGAAAGCAGTAGGCCTGAGAAGCATGTGGAGTAATAGAAGCAAAATATAGGAAAACTCTGAAAATGCAGTCATTGTACAACTTTTCAGACATATCCTAGTGCTGGGATCCTCTTCTCTTCAGGTGTGTGAGTCATCCTTACATTGTCACAATTTAAGTGATTTTCTGAAGAGTCATTTTGTTTATCAGTTTTCCAATAGAACTCCTTGAAAGCCATTCATAAAGGGTTTTCACATGTGATATTTCAGAATTATTTTTTTACCTGACTTTATATATGTCATAATGTAGCACATGCTTTATTTTTCACAGACATACATACAGAGAGAGAGAGAGAGAGAGAGAGAGAGAGAGAGAGAGAGAGAGAGAGAGAGAGAGAATTAGGTTAAACAAATCTAATAGTGGAAAAAGCAATGGTATAAAATAGCTTGGAAATGGAACGACTGATGTTTTAGCAAATTCTGGTAAACTGAAGCCCCTGCTACATTGTCTGTGTTAAAGAATAAGTAGTTGATAAAACTTTTTTAAAAGCAGAGAAATGCTTTTCATAGTTTTACTTTTTGAAAATTAAACAGACAATCAAAACCAGCCACCTTTATTAATTATAATATTAGACTACAAAGTCAATCGGCTACAAAATTATGAAGTAAAAAATGATAAGCTCTTCTGTTAACTGTTAGCCTATACAAATTAAGAAAATCGGAGGTTTTAATTAGTAGTCAAGAACCAGAATGCATTTCTTAATTAAATAAAAATCTTCCTTTAATTGCAAGTTACATTTTCAAATATGAAGCATTAAAGTTAGAAAAACCCAAAGCTCAGCTTCTTGTAGGAGCACAAAATACATACTGAACAATAAGAAGGTGATATCTTACATCAGGTGTGTATAACTTGAGTGGATATAAGAAGTTTGGATCCCACTCCCCCTAGAGGAACACCCGACTCACTCTTGAGGGAGGGAGGAGAAAACTGGATCTGCCAGGAGTGGAGACTCAACTAAGCAATATTGGGGCAGTGGGACCATGGGACAGCCTGCAGCCTGCCCAGGGAAGGAATGGGGATTTGTGGAGAAGAATGACCTGATGTGGTGGGAAGAGGAAGGGACCTTGAATAAGGATATACAAGGTTAGAAAGTGTGACTTCTTTGTTAATAATAATAATAATAATAATAATAATAATAATAATAAAAGGAAAAAATAAAAGAAGCTCAGTGTCTGCTCACAGTGAGGAAGTTCATTACTCCCATTGGCAGGCTTAGTCACCTCCCTCCCTCCCCCTACAAGCACAATTAGTGTGTCTGCAGGACAGACATTTTCTTTTCTTCTGGGGACTTGTGAGCAGAGGTGTTTTAAATACATTTTGTTTGATCAGGAGGAGATTGCAAATTGTATTCTTCATGAAGACTTCCCACCACACACAGTCTTCAAGTGCCTGCCTCAGCTTTGGTCCCCAATAGCAATGAAGTGGGGGAATCTTCATGATCTATTCTGTTGTCTCTTCATAGTTTACAACTTTTCTTCCTTACCACCTCTTTTTTTTTTGGGGGGGGGGCTTGTTTTTATTTTTGTTTATTGGTTTTTGTTGTTGTTGTATGCTTTTGTTTCCTTCAGCTTATCTCACTATTTGAAGTTGTTCTGTTATTTCAATCTATCCTGAATTCCAGAAACCTCTCTCTGGGCATGCTTCCTACTTGCTAGAATCTCCATTGAAATTCCATGATATTTAATGCATGAGAGCAGAACAAGCAGCAATGCTGTGAACCTCCAGTTCAAGTATACATTCTGTTATTGAAAAATGTTAGACATTTTAATTAAAATATTATTACATCACATTCCCCCTTCCCTTTCCTCCCTCCAGTTCTTCCCAAGTCTCTTTCCTCCAGCCCCCTCACCCCAAGTCACTTCCCTCCTTCTCCTATGTCCTTTCGTCTAAATTTGATACACTTTGCTTACACAACATAAATTGTGTGTGTGTGTGTGTGTGTGTGTGTGTGTGTGGTTAGAAATATTTAAACATAACTTGCTGAATCTTTGTCTGGATGTATTTTAAGGACAACGAACTAGAGGAGACATCCCTGGAAGATATGCACTTTCGCTCTCTTAATTAATGTACATTAGTCTTGTGCAGTTTCTTGTTCAGGAGTGTGACCCCAAGCATATTTTCTCTCTTCAAACTTTGTATGACTAAAGATTCTATAATCGTTTAAACCTTGTTTACGCAGCCATTTCTATAAGAGACTATATACCACACTACACATGCTGGTTTTCTGCCTCTTACACTCGATCCAAGCCCTCTTCCTCAATGTTCCCTGAGCTGATATATAGAGAAGCTGTGATGTCACTTTATCTGTGGGGCCTGCGTTCTGCATGGTTCATTGAACTCGATATTGTGTCCAGTTGTAGTTTTCCTTGTGTAGATAAAATTATGTGTGAGTATAAGAATAAGTTTTAGAATGTGGTTAGGAATAATGCTTTCCTAGAAAAGTGACAAGAAGAGCTTTTTTGTTTTTTTTAAATTCACCTAAATTGAACAAGCCCAAGAATCTCAAAGGGTCAGGATTTACACATGCAAGAAAGCCCCTGCCATTCTAAGAAAATCAGTGATTGGCATTCTGAAAGGTGTGAGATGACGGAGTAATGGTTTGAAGTCCAATCTGGACTCACAGTTACAGGTCAAGATCCTTGGCTGCAGAGTAAGACTTTGTCCCAAAACAATACAAATATTTTAGAAAAGATAAAAAATAAAAATTACAGTGATTATTAACAGAAATCAGGAAATCATATATGAAAATGATTTGCTAAACTGGCAGGTATGATTAACATTAGATAAGAGCCCTTATTTGTTGTCCTTATTGGTAGTCCTGTAAGTATTTGACAGTGATTTTCTTTCCTTAAAACAATAACATAAAATTGAGAATTCACACATGGTCCTTTTAATCCCAGAAACAGATAATGAAATAAATAATGGCATTGTAATTACTCTAGAAAAAGAAGTGTTCGGCACAGAATGTTTCTCAATAAAATCGACAACTGACTTAAGTTTTTTAAATTACTCTCTGGGAATATATTCACTAAGAATTATCTTCACTCTAGGTATTTTCTTTCATTAGTGTAGTTTAGAAAAATATTTTTACCTTAGTAGAGCTAAGTTTAGTTATCACCAAAAAATGTTCAGAATGTAAAGCCTTATTAAGGCTTTTATTGCAGAAAGTAGGAAGATGTCTGTACCTAGACTAAATTCTCCTTTAGAACATTAGACAAGTCAATACGCATCTTACAATTTTATATTCTACATCACCAAAATGGATGGAAAAAGTGGTTTGTAAAATGTTTAGGAGGAACAAATATATCATTTTATTGAACTTTTATTTTTATTTATTGATTGATTGATTAATTGGTTGTTTAGCGTTTCAAGAGAAAGTTTCTCTGTATAGCTTTGGAATCTGTCCCAGGACTCACTCTGTAGACCAGACTGGCTTCTAACTCATAGAGATCCACCTGCCTCTGGTTCCTAAGTGCTGGAATTAAAGTTGAGTGCCACCACCACTCAGAAACATATTTAATGTGGAACAAAAGTTGATTGAAAATTAATGCCTTTCAAGTGATAAACGAGTAGCTATTTTTGTCATCCTCATGACTGATAGCAGGAACTCTGCAAGTGAGGTGCTTTTGTGGCTTGGTAGAACAGAGTCCAGGAATGAAACCATGCAAGGAGAATTCTAAGAGCTTTTGGGAATACTTGGAAAAAACAAGAGTCTTGTGGCCTCAGTTTCTTCAATGCACAGAATTGTTTTTAGCATGAGTTTTTATGCCTCTCCCAGGAGTAGCAGATAGGAGTGAGTTTGCTTCAAATGACTCATTATAGCTTGCTGTTGTTATTCAATTATATTCCTCTAAAGGGAAAAAAAACCAAAAAACATGTTGTTGTCATATGCAATTTATCTTTGTTATTGATATACAGCTTAAATTCATGAGAACTTTATTCAACTTTACCTTTCTTAATCATCAGAGTATAAATTGTCTGAGGCTTTAGTAGATTTTGCTATCATATGAGATTTAGTCTACCTCATTTTTTGGCTTCATTCTCCCAGGTCCCACCACCTCTAAATTGGTGACAATGGCAAGAAGAAAAAGACTGACTTTTTTACACATATTTTCTAGGACTCTCACAGACAAAACTGTTCGTTTTTGTTGGCAGTGGGAGTAATCTAATTTTCTCTGTTCCATGGGATATAGAGTTACTTCATCATCAACTGGCATGCAGTCAAGTACACTTAAGGAACTACGTGGGATCTTAGGTAAATGCCTTACAAAGTTGAAGATACCTCCCAGAAAGGACTAAAATTCTATAGGATTGTATTAATGTAACTGTGATTCTCTTTACATAAACAAAAACACAAGCTTTCTACTGAGTCTCACTTTCTTCTCCATTGCCTTCTTCTGTTAACTCTTGTGTTTGAGTTGATGTTAAAAATGTCTTTCAGCACACTCAGATTCCTTAAAAAAGAAAAAAAAAATGACATCTTGATATTGCAGGTAAATGGATAGAACTAGAAAAAATCAAAAAACAAAACAAAAAACCAACCTGAGTGATGTAACACAGACTCAGAAAGACAAACATGGTATGTACTCATTCATCAGTGAATTTTAGACATAAAGAAAAAGATAACCAGGCTACAGTCCACAACTCCTAAGCAGCTAGGAAACAAAGAGTAACCTAAGAGAGACATCCATGGATCTCCCTGGGAAGGGGAAATAGATAAAAAATCCTGAATAAACTGGGACCATAGCAGAAAGAGGATAATGGGGGTGGGAGGGAAAGATGAGGGAATGAGGTGGCTGAGTTCTGGAAGTGACAGGGAGGGAAAACAATGAAATAGACACCTTAATAAAGGGAGCCATTGTGGGATTACAGAGAAACCTGATGCTAGGACCCACAAAGATGACTCCAGCTAAAGACTCCAAGCAATAGGAGAGAGAGAAAGTACTGAACTGACCTTCCCCTATATTCAAATTGATGGCCACTCTAATTGTCATTATAGAAGCTTCATTTAGCAACTGGCAGAAGCAAATGCATAGATCCACAGCTAAGCACCGGTTTGGGTCAAGCTCCTAATCCATCTGAAGAGAGGAAGGAGAGATTATATGAGCAAAGGAGTCAAAATCATGATGGGGAAACCCACAGCTATTGGGAGCACACTGACTCTAAACTGACAGCTGGGGAGCTTCCATGGGACTAAATTAGACCCTCTGAATGTGGATGACAGTTCAATGGCATGGGTCGTTTGTGGGACCACTGGCAGCGGGACCAAAATTTATTCCTAGTGCATGTACTGGCTTCTTGGAGCCCATTCTCTATAGAGGAACACCTTGCTCAGCCTTGTTTGATACTGTGGGGAGAGGCTTGGTCCTACCTCAAATTGGATATTCCAGACTGCATTGACTCATCCTGAGAGTTCTTACCCTCTCAGAGGAATAGGTGGGGGGATGAAGTGGGAGGAAGCTGGAGGATGACAGGTAAGAGACAGGGAATGGGGAACAGTGGGGGTATCTTAAAAATACAAATAAAATAATATTTAAAGCATCCACAGGCAAAGTAATTATTATCTAATGATTCCTTTGCCTGACTGCTCATATAATAGACTTAGATCATATTCAATTAAATTATATATTTCTAGGAAAGATGTACTAGTAGTGTAAGGATTCCTGGCATTCCATGTAGCTGAGCCAACTTGATTCAGGTGGGATGCACCTTGTATGGAGGCACGCCCCGGGCGTGCATACAGAAGCACCTCCCTGGACCCATGACGCATATCAGTACATGCCCCTTTCCTTAAAAGAGACCGTGCACATGTTCTGCTCTCTCTCTGTCCCCTGACTTCTGTCCTGCTCCTCTGCTTCTGCACCCGCCTGGGAATTCTCTCTTAAATAAACTCGTGTGTGGCCTTGATAATATATATTTGCTTTCACGTGCGAAACTAACAAGTAGAGTAGCATTAAGTATACAATACTGAGCAAAGCTACTGTGAAATATTTTAAGCTCTTAGACTAGTTATCTAACTTTTTTTTTAGCTCAAATTTTTCACATGAAAATTGAAGATTGTGGCCCTGTATCTTCACAGCAACTTAACTATACTAGTTTGATCAACATTTTAAAAATATTCTACAACAAATATTTGTTACAAATAGCTAACCCAAATAAATAATATAACAGATTTATATCTGAATTGTTTTAGGACTATCTGATCTGTACAATTCTGCAAGTAAAATTAGCATTTTATGTCATAAAGGCTGAGGACAGGAGAAAAATCTACCAGAGACCACAACCTGCAGTGGTATCTAACTTAGAATATTTAAAATGCCTAAGCCAAGTAGTAGAAGAAAATGCCTATTCAGGATGTAGACAAGCAAACTACATTAATGCAGCACAAATAAAAACCAGGTTTGATGTCCTCTGAACCCTGTCACACTGTCATATGGTTTATTTCACTGTTATATGTCCCAGACATATGTCTATCAAGAACTCTATATTCAGTTACAGTGTGTGTTGAATCAGGGTATACACTAGTCTATAGGCGTTTACACCGTGCAGATTCAGGAGAAAAAAACTGAAATTATGATTAACCCCAAACTAACATTATGCAGATGTAGCACTAATGATATTCAGAATCAGATAATGATTTACTACAGGTTGCTAGTCCTCCATATTATGAGACAATTAGCATATCTCACATCTTCCCAGAGGACAATAAATAGTAGCTTCTCTCCCTAGTTGAAACAACAAGAAGTTTCTCCAAATGTTCAAATTGAATGAAAAATTAAGTAAAAGAAGGACATGACTACTCTTAATGTATGGAGAAAGTTTTTATTGCAGATAAAGGGAAGACTGGACTGGGCCATGTGAGGAAAGAAAGGTGTAGAGAGAGGAAAAAGGAGACAGAAATGACAGAAGACCAGGAAGCCAAGAGGACAAAAGAACAAAGGGCATTGGGTTATATAGGGAGATCAGCTGGGAAAGGGCAGCTTAGCACAGTTCATGGGCCAGGGAATTCTGTGTAAGGGGCAGTGCTGAGAGAGTGCTGGAACTCAGAGAGTAGCAGCCAGTGCTAAGCATCTTACCTAGCCTTTTGTCCCAGGTTTGAGACATAACAAAAATGTTCCCTGGGAAACAAATCACATCCAGCAGAGAACAATTATTCTGGATAGAGAAGAAACTGTCTATCTAGTTAGCAAAAATTTAAATACCTGATTTAATAAACTGCAAAGAAAACAGGCTTTTGTCTGTAAATATGAAAATCTTAAATTTACCAACAGATGGAACTTACTAAATATTTGAAGATTAACATAATCTAAATAAGTAATGTGTATACTGATGAAAAAGGCTAGTTGAAAGTAATAAATTTGTGAAAGACAGTTTACTCAATAGATCAATTAAGAATAAAAGAACTTAGCACCTTAACTCTTTCTAGAAAAGTATTTGACACTACAGATTTTCTGTTTGAAAAGACCATGTACACAAAGGAATAGTGTGATATTTTAACAATATGTTAAAGTGAAATTTTGTTGTATTTATTATTTCAGTGACTGCTACAAATTTACACTGTTTTGTGTCATTGTTATAGAAAGTGAGATTATACTTATATGTTACCTGGAGTAAACTAAAGAGTTGAAAATAAAAGGTTATGCAAGCAAAATTATGAATCATTTAATTAAAGACAACCACACTGAATATGTGAATGGAATGAGTTCCATAATAATAATGTTGGTTTTGATTACCTCAAGGTGACTGGTGACCATTATAGGAAGAATTCCATAATGCTGGTTGAGATAAGATTCCATAATTTAATAGACTAAAGAGAATAAATGACAGGAAGACTTCAAAAGAGAAAATCATTTTAGTGGTACATTTAGCAGATAACCAATTTACTCAGAACAAACAAGCCTTCCAAAATATTTTAGTTCAAACATTTAAAACCCAATGAATCTTGTGTATACTGTACTATAGGCTGTGGTACAAGCAGGGGTTTATCACCTTAGTAAGACTATGCAGACATAGAGGTTGACACATTTGTAGATTTGGAGACATTAAATGAAGAATAATGACTGTGATGGGACTGTTCTCTGTATGCAATTCTGCAAATAAAGAGCTGTTTTGTTCTGTGTAGAGCACTGTAAAAGTGGGTGGAGGAATCAGAGGTAGGAAGGAAGGAGTCAGACAGACTCCATCCAGCCTCCAAGGAAGAAAAATGTAAGGGGCCAAGGTGAGGCATGTCCACAGCCACGTGGCCAGGTACATTAACGGAAATGGTTTAAATTAAGATGAAAGAACTAGATAGCAATGTGTCTGAGACATTGGCCAAAGAGTATGAAATTAATATAAGCATCTAAGTCATTCTTTGGAGGGTAAAAGCCACCTCGGGCAGGTCTGACCTCTGGCCCAAATGGGGCTGGAAATTGTTTTTTCAAAGTAGTAAGAAGAAAATTAAATCTGAGAACAAGGGGGTAGGAAGTGTGTGAACACTTTGGAAAAGGAGAAATTACCATCGGAAAAGAAAAATAATAGATTGGATGGTAGACCTGTAAAAATTTTAAACACATGTTGATAAATAATAAACTAATTTAAGGGACATTGGAAAGAAAGAAGTGGAAGATATTACATTGGAGATCCAAATGCTTTTTGCCTTCAGATCTGAAATACTCCTGACAGCAACTTATTAAAATGGCAAAACAAAATGAATGTATAAATTACAGTGGCAATTGTAGCTGTAAGCATTCTTGGGAAGACAACATGGACAATGACTATTCCCATGTTGTATCATAGCTGAGCTCTACTTTGAAATATTGATGTGTACATTTGCAGTATATTTTCTCCTTTTTGATGTTTCCATGGTAACATAGGAGCCATTTGTCTTTCTTCTGTTCCATTAGTTGGTTGAAGCATTGAAGAGTCCAGAGACCTAGGAGCCAGAGTTAAAGGCTTGAATGAATAGAAACAAAATGAATTGTAAATGGCATATAACTTTGGTCCTATGAGAGGGACTCCAGAAAATTAGATCAGTAAGCCTTTCCAAAGGGAAAGATAGTAACCTCTATACTTTGATGTGAGAAAGGAGACAATAGAAAATATTGTTCCCTAATCAATGTACCCAAACGCACTATGTAGAAATGTCTCCACAATCCAGAAAAAAATGAAAATATTACTCCTGCTATGTATATATCCTTAAATCAGATTCACCTTGATACTTTATTAATGATCAATAGACTGCACTAATATAATTTTCAAAACAATTGAAATTATATATTTTCTGTGTATCTGTGTCTTAGGGTATCTATTACTGTGAAAAGACTATGACCACAGCAATTCTTATAAGTGAAACATTTAATTGGGTGGTGGCTTACAGTTCAGAGGTTCAGTCCATTATCATCATCATGTGGTGACATGCAGGGAGACATAGTTCTAAAGAAGGAGCTGAGAGTTGTACATTTTGATCTTTAGGCAGCAGAAAAAGACCAGAAGCCACTGGCCTGGTTTAAGCACCTAAGACTTCAAAACCCACCTCCAGCAACGTAAGTTTTCCATCAAGGCCATGCTTCCTAATAGAGCCACTCCCTATGAGCCTATGGGGCCATTTTTTCAAACCATGGTAATCTGTGATTTTGCATCTGTTTGCTCAATTGTAAAAAATAAAATACTTATTTCTTTATTCTTTTCTCAGCAATGAATGTAGTTACTATTTACCAATTAGTAATTATTTTAGAACTTTTTCATAAATTTTGGATGAGAAAATATGGCTTTTGAAATTACTAGATTTGCATTGCATTTGTATTTCTATATCCAGTCTGGTGATATTCAATTATTTTAATTAAAAAATTCCTAAAAATGAATTAATGTATTGAATTTTGTCAATTGTATACTTAAAGTATTTCTACTTAATTGTAACCTAAATTTGGCTAGATCTCTATTTACAAGCACTTAAGCAAAGTAAGCTGTAGTAAGATTTTTCCTTTCTCATTTTCTATCATTTGCTGGTTTTAATTTGAGGATCCAGAAGGGTACAGTAGGCTGCACCATTTTTGGTTGTAGTCCAAATACTTTTTCTAGGAGTGGCCTGGGTGTGATGCTCATGCTTCTTTTTAAACTTGAGGTTAACTGCCTCCAAGCTTCAAAGGGCACCCAGAGAATAGTTGCTTTTCTCTTCTAGTGCTCCATGTTCTATAAAGCACAGCTGCTCTATACTTCTTTGTCTGTTGTTTTGATTTCTTTTGCTTTCTATATTGTAATCATTCTTCTAGAGGTATTGTCTACAAGTTATCATTTTCTTTATTTTTATCATGCTTGTGGATATGTTCAGATTCCAGGGGTTAATGATGGTGTCTTCCTTTGTCTCCTTACATCATTCATTATTTTTGCCCAAACACAGCGGAAATAAGTTATTGATGTTTTCTGGATCAAGACAATAGAATACATTAAAATTGTCATTTTTGCTGGGTTGTGATTGTGCACACCTTTAATCCCAGCACTTGGGAGGCAGGGGAAAAAGGATCTTTGAATTTGAATGCAGCCTGTTCTACAGAGCAAGTTCCAGGACAGCCAGGAGTACAGAAAAACTCTGTCTTTGAAATTGAAAAAAAAAAAAAAATTCCTACTTGAGGATTTTTCAGACTCTTTAACTCATATGTCTACAACAGCTTAAATGTTTGTGCCTCTGCACAATTTTAGATATCATAAGATTTATGTGATGGAATTTGGAAGTAGCTTCTTCAGGAGGCAATTTGAAAAGTCTTCATCTTCATGATTAGCATCAAGACCCTGCAAAAGAGACTTGAAGGTGCTCATTTGGTTGTCCTAGAGTGTGATAACTCAGCGATGATATACTCATCAAACAGTGAGCTGTTATTACATGGTGAACTGGCAAAAGCTTTCACTGTGGACTGATCAGCTTACAGATAACTTGAGAAACATCTGACACTCATAAGTTACCATGCCTATGATAGATTTGTATCAGCCTAAAGGGATTTGATATTCTTCAATCTGCAAAATGGGTTATATAAAAATTATCATAAAGAGAATTAAATAAAATTCATAATAATATTTTAGCCTGAACTATAGTCTAATAAATGATTTTCACCCTCTCTTCCCCCAGTATATATTTTTTTCCTCTGTGGGTTTTTCTAAATGGTCTGGAAAACAGTAAAGTATCTGCCTGGGGAGGACTCACAGCAGGACTGCTGAGATGCTGAAGGATCTGAATCATCAAACACCACAGGGTAGCACAGGGAGGCAAAAGTCAAAGGGAAGCTGATGCAGGCTTTTGGCTTCTGGTTAAAGCTGCAAGCACAGCTATTGCCCAGCGAACCCTGGAGGGGAAATTAGGTGATGCTATTTGAAGCAGATCTTTTTCCCTCACCCCTTCTTCCTAATTTATTGAAAGTTTATAACTACTAAAATCATGTACTTCCAGCAGGTGAATGAGAGCTTTCATTCATTTCAACACATAAATGAATGAATATCACAACTCTACTCACTGTCCTGAAAATAAATAACACTAGTGCAAAACACAACAGAAAGACACAGTGGTCACTCAAGCAGTTGGGTTGACATTGAGAATTTCACATTTAGTCAAATTGTGCATCCTTAGAAAGATAGAAGAATATTTGGACAAATGTATATTTTAATTAATTAGAAACAATGAGTGTATTATAAATTAAAGTCACTGTGTCACACAGAAAAAGACCCAAGTAGATTGACATTAGAACAGGTATAAATCACAAGCATTAGAAAATGATTAATTGGTGTTGGACTGCTCTGTAGGCAACTCTGTGAGTTTAGACGCCCAGTATCTAAATAAAAACCAAATGTCATAGTATGTGTCGGTAATCCCAGCACTAGTATGGTAGAGGCAAAAAGATCCTCAAAACTCAATTTGACAGTCTAGCCAAAACAGTGAGCCCCAGCTTCATGAAGAGGCCTTGCCTCAAAAAAGTGGACTTTCTAAAATTGAATATACCTACCTCCATCCTCTCCAAGTTTGTAGAATTTTTGACTCCAATTTCCACAGCCTGGTCTAGAAGTAAATTTTGTGATTTTGGAAGCATAAATAAATAAACTCCCCTCAATTTTGTTTACTTTTGTACATATACAATATCTGCCAACCACTATGACCCCCCACCTCCCTATCACTCCTATGACCCTCCATGTAAATCTCTCTATTGTGTTATGTTTTGGGCCTGGAATTTCTGACATATCCCTGAGGTTCTGGCCCCAGATCCACAGACCTGCAGTCCCACAGATGTACACAGACACATTAATTTTATGCTGATTAGCCTAGGGATCAGGCCTATAGGTGGCCAAATGTTTACCCTTAAACAAACCCATGATTCTTATCTTGTTCACCCATGCTGCTCAGTATCTTTTCTTAGAGCAGCAATTCAGGACTTTTTTTCCTCTGCTTCTGCTGGCATCTTATCTGACTCTTTCTGGCATCTCTGCTCTGTTCTTCCTGTTCCCAGAATTTGCTTAGTCTGGTAACCCCACCCACACTTCAGACAATCAGCATTTTTATTAAACCTTTTTTATTATTTACAATGCAACAACATAATCCAACTACATCTCTCTTACATATTCATTTATGAATCTTCATTTGTTTGGTGACCCCCTGAGACTTACCAGGCTCATCTGTGTTAGACTCTGTAGGCTCAGCAGTGAGTGTACAAATAAAGACAATGGTTTACTCTCAGATGCAAAGCATAAGACCCTGAGTTCCTCCCTGTTTTTTGACTTATTGTTGATAGAGCCAGTCTTACATGAGCCCCATGAAGGTAACTATGGCTGTGATAAATTAATGATGGCAATAGTTTAGATTAAGGCTAGAGAGTTGTTCTTTGCAGTCCTTTACTCAATCTTCTGGTTTTTATATTCCCAAGTCTTTCTTCCATAGAGCTTCATGAGTCTAACAAAAAGTATGTAAATGCCTGTTCTATGATAGGGTCCAATCTCATCTGTTGCTTATCCTCTGTACTTTGGCAGACAGGGAACTTTGCGTTCATAGTTGATAATATATAGTTTATAACTATGATATAAATATAAGTATAAACATAGATATTTAGAGGCTATTTTACACTTCATCAATTTAAGTAAACATCAGTAAAAAGTTATCTTCCTGGGTTTTCAACCTACGATGTTCTGGGCTGTTACCCACACTTATAGAAGCACATTTAATTTTGTATAATAGTCATCTCCATTTATACAAAATTCTGTTACATGTTATTTTACTGATTCAATGTCAATCATGGCATAAAAACATTAAATAAAAATTCCAGAAATGAACAACTTATAAGTTTGCAAACATATTATTGAATATTTTAATTTTTATTTATATGTGCTTATAAAATGTTTTGGCCTAGTTCACCTCCCCATTTCTTCTTCCTTAATTGTTTCCTTACCTCTGCTTCCCTCTTTCAACTTCATGTACCTTGTATATTTATCCATCCACCCATCCATCTGTCTGTCTTTCTGCCTGTCCATCTATCTATCTATCTACGTAAATTATCTATATACACTTTTAAAATGTAATATCCACTTAGACTATTTCTTAGTCTATTTATTTCTGCATATATGTACATGAATATGGGAACAACTATTGGAGCCTGTATAACCTGTCTAATTAAATACCCTTGAGGAAAAGCTCCTCAGTTAGGAATGAAACATCATGAGTTCCCTCCCTTGTCCATGCTGGGATTTTTGAATAACATTATTGTGTGCAAGACATGTTCTTGAAGTCTCAGCCATGTAAGTTCATGTATTCTGTGTTCTGTGATATGCAACAAACACTTTTCTGCCACAGTCATTCCTTCCCTCCAGCTTTTACAGCTTCTCTCTCATTTCATGATGATCTTTTCTTCTAGAAAGTAGTTTATATAGATGTTCCACTTACAGTTGGGTGCTGCAAAATCTCTTATTCCCGGCACATTGACTAATAGCTGATCTCTGTTTTGTCATGTAACTAAAAGAACTTTATCTGATAAAGAGTGAAAGATCTTCAACTCTATGAGTCTAGAGATAAGAACTTGGGATTAGTGTTGGAGTAGAGATGACTCAATGATCAAGATAATTTGCTTTTTTCTAGAGGAACTATGTTCAGTTCCCAGTACTACAAAGAAGATCACAACTGTCTGTAATGCCATTTCAGGCAACTGATGACATCTTCTAGCCCCATACCCACATGGCATGTACTTGATGCACAAACATAACTATAGGAGGAAGAAAAAATAATCTCACTCACAAACCCACATAAAGCAAAAAATCAATACATTTTCAAGAGAAAGGAATCAGTTTATTGCTATGTCCATTGAGCAAAGTATTAGCCCTTGGTTCCCAAGTAGGCCTAAGATCTATATTCCACTTTTCAATACTATAAATGCTAGTCACAAAGAATAGAACTTCCAGATTGGTAGCACCTTGGTTTCTGCATGTTCTTTGATTCAAATATATGGTATCTTCAGCAATAGGGTCTTCTCATTAAGTTCTATAGGGTGAGCAATAGTTTGCAGTAGTTAGAAAAGCAATGTTATAAGACCCTATTGGGTAGCAATTCAAAAAGTGGTGACCCACAGCTGGACATAGGGTTTTCTAGTAGTTAGTGACGTCTGGGGAAGGCATTAGTCCCTATTATAAGTTACCTCTATATTTAAACCCTGTTTACATCTATGTATGCTTATACAACATATTTAAAAAGCTTCTATAGTGATAGGCTTCTGCAAGGCTTTTTCAAACATCTTTTATAGTAGTATTGTGAACATTTTCCTGTATAAACCAAATTCACTCTAAGTATGAATAGAAACCAGCATTGTAGAGACAGAATTTGTTCTGTATCTGTATATTCATATACTTCATAGGGTTCTTGCAGTGTATATAGTTGAGAAGAAACAACTCTAACCTTTTGTCATGCATAATGACTATATTGCACATGTGATTTTTCCTTTCTGATTATCCTGAGTTCCATCAGCTAATCAGAAATGCCTATAAGTATAGACATGACTTGTCAATAGCATCATTTATCTTCTCTGATCACAAATGATATGATATCATCTGAACACATCATTGTGGATTGTACTTGTCTGTATCATTTTCCCCAAGTTTTTGTTTTATCTGCTTAATTAAGTAGTTTTGTTATAACATCAGAAGCTGTTAAAGTTATTCAAAAATCAGTTATTTACTAAATGATAAAAATACTTTTCAAATGGCTTCAGGCACCAGCTAAACCAATTAATGTTGAATCTCATTTGGGCTTCCAAATTTTATAAAAATAACCACTTGACTGTAATTTACATTAACATATATATATACACATATATATATATATATATATATATATATATATATATAACCCAAATACACAGTATGAAGTAGAAAGTAAGGAAAAAAAATCAAACAGTCATAATTTATATACATACTATCCTTTACTAGTCACTTGAAGATTCATCTGTATTTAATGTATCTTGTGATCTCAGTTACTGTTGAACACCTCCACAGAATGCTAATCCCTACACTGTCCTTACAGTCATTAAAATGTCTCTTCTGTTGTAATAGGTTCTGGCCCAGACTTTCTGGTCCTGGACCAACGGTTTAGGTCCCACTCTCAGCTCTGCTTAGTCTCAAATAACATACACAGGCTTACATCAATTTTGTGTTGATCAACCTAGGGCCCAGGCATATAATTTTCTGGCTCTTTTATCTGAGCTCTACCCATCTTGTTCAGCCATGCAGCTTGGTACCTTTTATCAGAGCAGCATTTCCTCTGCATTTCCTGGCATCTCCAGCGACTCTGGCATCTGTGCCTGGCGTCTCTCTCTGCTCTGAGATGTTCATGAGTTTTCTTAGCCTGGTTGCCCCGCCCATACTTCCTGTTTGCCTTTAGCCAATCAGCTTTTTATTAAACCCATAGGCGTGATAAATATTTACATTACCAGCATAATCTCACTATACTCTTGAATATGTTAAGATACCTAATACCAAGCCCACAGCTATATATCTCATAATTTCTTCTCAAAGAGCTTCCATCTATATTGTGCCTGTTGGCAGGCTCAACCTTAGACCTGCAAGGTAACATCTTTTGAGACATGCTTCCACTATCCAAATAGATGATGTAGATGATAGGTTCACAGACAACTATTTAAGTATCAAACATGGTTAAAGACAATTAGTACAAAGTCTGAGATAGATTCTTCAGACAATAAACTTGGACCTAGCAACTATTTAAGTAGAAATTTCTACTTGCTTAGAACCATATTGCTACAATTTGATCTTAACATGAAGCTTTTCTTCTGCCTTAGACTGGCAACAGAGGATGTTACATAACATAAAATCCTGAGAGCTACCAGTCATGCACACAGTCAGCTCCTGCACAGAGAACAGTACCTGAAGTAACAACGAGGTGATGTGTTAGATCTTTAACATGCACAGAATGCTGTGTCAGCAAAGAGCTAGCCGCTCTCCTTGGTGCTGTTAGATACACATGGAAAGATTTCATTCTCATCATGTTTATTGCTCTAGCATTGCCTAGGGGGGTTATAAAAACTAGTAGTGGCCTGTATAATTTTTCTGGCACTGCTAAGATAATAGCCTTGAACTTGGAGACAGATCTCTGAGTATAAAGTTGTAATGGGCTATCATTCACATTTCTTCCTGGCTATATTAAATAACACTTTGATATTTAGCCATAATTCACTATCTGCAGTGGCTCTATCAAGGTGGGGGGAGTTCATTCAGCTTGACTGCAATTTCAAACACAAATGCAGTGAAGACTAGGCCTGCTAGGTCTACAGAAATTACTATTCTAGACACAGCTTTTTCTTTTTCATGTGCGTAAATTTTGGATTCTGTACTTAGTGAAGAAAGGAGAAAAGAGCCAGGAGCAGGGAGATGGTTGTACCTTAGAGTATCGAGAACAAGGCACACATTTTCTTTAATGGGATAATTTTTTTTTTCCTGCTGAAGTCTTGGTCACTGAAAAGCAAAACTGAATTTGAATATAGAAAAGAAATGTGCCTAAAATGTTCTGAGTGAGACTTTAAAGCAGTCATCACACTTCAGGGAAGTATAGTAAACAAATTCATAACCACAAGATAAATGCACAGTTTATGGAAGATTGAGTGGAACCTACCATTTGTGCAGGGCTGACAAACCATCCCGATTGTTCAGGTATCTTTTTATTTGTTTATTTTCAGTGCAGCCCTATTCTCATAAGCCTCAAAAGGTTAAAAAAGACAAAGGAGAATCTATGGGATAGACAAATAAATTCCTACCATCTGTGAACTAGCCAAAATTATTAATTTATGATATGCGTGATAAATTTGTATTGTAGTTTAGTAATAATAATCATGATTGTCACAAAATAATAGATACTGCAATTAACTAGACTTTTATGTAAATTTCAGTTGTGTTCTCTTTGAAAGGCTTCACAGAAATTATTTAGGTGCTTCTATTTGAATTTCTTCAATTGCCATAGAATGATATAAGTGTGTGCATAGTACCATCACAATCAGCTTAGATAGTGTTTGTAAGACACCTATTATAGTAACATTAAGAATGAACAAAATCTCACTCAGCAGTGAGTTGCCTCATTCATTTCCTGGCCCTCCTTTCTCTTCCCTTATGACACTCAGGTTTTATTTCCTTTCCTTTCTAAAATCCTCCCAACTGACTCCTTGACTTGAGACAATTGCTTGTTATACTTTGTCTAATATCCAGTTCCCAACACTTCTCTCCCTAGAAATGTCATCTATCATTTACTAATTATCTTTAAATAGGAGTCATTAAATGAGCATGCTTTTGTTACTTTAACCACAAAACTAGTGAGATTCTATGCTACCTTCACTCTCCTCTCCCCTGCTCTCCTCCCCACCTCGTGTGTATGTGTGTGAGAGACAAAGAGAGAAAAAGACAGAGAGACGGAGAGGGAGAGAAAGGGGGAGAGGGAGAGTTCTGTACACATGCATATATGCCCTATTTCTGACACTCCATTTCGTTTTGTAGTTCTGGGCATATTTTATGCATTGTCTTTTTAAGTACCACTTGTAATGAACTGAAAATTATATAAATGACAATTTAAAAAACTATCTAATTCATCAATAACATCTAACCCCTTGGTACAGTAACCAGCAATCATAGGACACTCAATTAATCCTGTAGATTCAGTGATAGCTCCATCCCTGATTTATAATTCATGGGAATAAGATGAGAGCGTACCACGTACCTAGATGGAAAAGCATCTGTACAAAAAATAAAAGCACAAATCCTGAGTGCAGATAAATGATTATAGCCTCCCCAAACAGAACTGGTTCCTTGCTGTTTTTTCTTTTCCTAGCTTCTTATATTCCTACTTTATGTATTTAGTTTCAGTTACTATAACATTTTTGTTACAGCCTGGTGGCTTCAGCTGTGGAGGCTGGAACTCTAAGAAAAAAAAGAAGTAGACCCAGCGTCTGTTGAGTGCCTGCATATTGGTTGACACATGGCTATCCTATGTTTGGGTCATACATGGAAGAGACAGAGAGAAAGCTCTCTTGGCTCTTCTTATGAAGTATTTATCCTATTCATCAAAGTTTTATCTACATGATCAAATCATCTTTGAAATTCTCACCCTTATATATGATCATACTTGGAGTTACAATTTCAAAAGTTGTAATGTCATCCCACAGAGCAGAGAGGGCCCCCGAAGACATTCACTTGAGAACATGTTAGCAGTGCACAAGAGCCTACAGGGATTTATGACTACGGAGTTAATAAAGATGTGCTGCAGGCTAGACTTCCCACATAGCATATTTGCTCAGGTCAATTTTTGATTGGATCTACTGATTTTATAAAGAATAGTCTTAAAGGATTCTGCAAAAATTCAACATATTTGATGGAATAAAATTTCTAATGAGGATATTAGAAGTTCAAGTCTACATTTAACAGAAAGTTTTGTTTCTTCAGTTTCTTCAGAAAAATGTTACTTCATGTATTTTGACTAAGCTACCATTAAAACGATATCTTCCTGAGGCAGAAAAATTTGTGTGATCATGCCTTAAATAGTGTATAATATCCAGAAATAAGTCATATTTTTGAATGAGTGAATAAATTTTTAAAGGATAAGTTATAACTCTTTTTGCAAGAATACATGAAAAATAATTTTGTTGAGAACGGTTTCTAGATTGTTTCCATTTTAATAACCTGTCAAGCTCACACAGCAAATATCTCCTACTTACCTATAGCAGATCTTGTTGATTGAATCCATCTGTAGTAGACATAGCACAGAACTGGTATAGAAAGTTACAGCATGTAAGACATGCAGTTACAGAAATACAAAATAAAATTTCAAAATAGAATTTGTACCAAATAGTTATTGATAGGAAAAGATTCAAGATAAATAATTTGATTCTGATGCTGAGAAATTAAAACAACAGTGAGACTAAAGATAAGATTTCTAGAGGTAGCTAGTGGAAGGCATGTTTTAGTCATTTGCCTGGCTTACCTGAGCAAAGCAGAGACATTTGTTATGCTGCAAGACAGCTAATGTAGCTGATGAGGGACAATGCAGGAATTAGAACAGCAATTGCTCCATAAAATGACATCTCTTTCTCATGGAGAGATGAAAAGCTGTTTTATTGACTTTCACAAAATTCAAAATACAGTCGTAGTATAAAAATTGATTGAGGAAGGGTCAAACTGGATGACTTAACTAAGGACCAAGAAAGCACTCAATAGTAAGGAAGAAGTGTCCAGTGACAAACAGGAATGATGACAGAGATAATTGTTGAATATCCAATAAATAATACTTTATACAATGAGTAACACTTTGTCTAATTTCTCAATAAAGGATTTCAAGGTTAACAGAAGAAACCAATTTTTAAAGAGCAGAGTAAGAACTCAAGGTCAAAGGGACCTCAAAGCTTGATTCCTTTTATTAAATGATAACAAGAAACTAGACTACTGTGACTTCTGAGGAACCTCACCATTCTCCCAGAAGTCACTTGAGACTTCTCCATATTTCAATATCTCCTTCTGTTTCCTCCTCCAAGGAGTGGTTGTGGTGCCAAACACTTCAAATTATCAAATGCAAATTATCTTCCAAAATCAATTTCAGAATGCTTAGCCAGAGATGTTGTTAAGCAGTTATTGATTAAAAGCAGAAAAGTTAACTTGCAAATCAAATCGACATTGCTGTGGCAACATAATTTTCTATGAATATAGACAGATAACTGCTACTTCAAAAATGAGGGAAAGGCCACCTTGTTGGCATCTGAGAAGCAAGCACTCCTCTGATTATTAGCTTTCTTCATTGACAAGAATAAGCTAAGCAAATCTTTAAAAACATTACAAGTCAAGACATTTGCTCTGTGGTGTATAAGTGGCTCCCAGGGGCTACAGAAGGTTCCACATGAGGGTTATTACCTCGTTCAGGCCCTCTGGGAAGTATTTGGTAAATAATGACTTTCCCCATTTCACATGGATACCCTAGTGTTCTGTACATGGGCCATGATCAGGGAGTAACTTCTGAGCTGGGAGGATTTGGTTGATTAACTTTCCATTAAATGCTTCCTGATTTCATGCTGTAACTTCAAAGATCAAGCTGAGAGCTAAGGGAAAAAAAGAAACAAGTTACATGCTTCAGTGGTAATTAACATCACCAGGTGACAAGTCAATATTCCTTGGCTATTCCCATAAACAATGATAACAGGGGAATGAGGCTTCCGGCCCTTGGCTGCCTGCTTATTTTGCTATAGCTATGGAAAGGTAAAAGGGGGAGGATGATTTTTCTTTAGCTGTAGGTGGTAGTGAAATTTAAAGAAGTAGGCAGATGCTTCAAGGAAAATGGTCTTAGGTAAAAGAGTAAATATAATCTGCAACACTGCACAAAATTGTAAATTCTGAGTATTTTTTAAATTTTCACATACTTGAATAAAGCTGAGAACTTATTAAGAGATGTGTATATCAAAAAATCTATCACCAAAGTATTCATACAACAATATCAAGTGAGTTCAAGACAGAACGGCACAGATTAATGTCTCAGTTAAAGTTTCTATTGCTGAAATAAAACACCATGACCAAAAGCAACTTAAAACAAAATAGGTTATTTCATTTACACTTTCACACCACAGTCCATAATTTTAGTTTCTATGGCAGGAATCAAGAGGGAGGATTGGCATAGAATCTCCATGGTGGATTGTGGCTTACTGGCTTGTTTCTTCATAGCTTGCTCAGCCTTCTACCTTACAGCACTGTAGGTAGAACCACCAACACCCACTGGTAGCACCTGAGCTGCACATCCTCACGTTACTCAAGAAAATGTACCCCAGGCTTGCTTACAGCCCCATCTAGTGGACACATTTTATCAACTGAGGTTGACATAAAACTAGCCAACACACTGAAGTATTAATGGGCAATCTGCCAAAGGATTCCACTCTAAGCTGGTCAGAATTCATACTGGAAAAGTTACTACATAATACCTAACAGAGTTATTTGACAAGTAAGAAAATTCAAGCAACTTAAGACGTGTTTGTGTTCTTTGTGCTTAGTTGTTCACCAAGATAGAAGAACAGCATTGAAAAAGAATATCAAAAAACTAAAACATATATGATATGCTAATCATTGCCAATGTGTAAGAGTTAATAAATTTTATTATTTTTCCTAATGATTTTAAATTTCCCCGAGCATTTTGTATAGAATATATTAGCAGACACTTTCAAGCAATTGAAAATTAGGGTCCAGCCTCAGCTGATGTACCTACAACACTACCCCTACATCTAAGGTTCAGGGGACATCATGAATGGAAAGTGGCGGTCGTAAGATTAAGAGTGAGAGGTCCAGGACTTCTGTGAAAAGATAGAGTCTTCTGAATATATTAGACACTGCACCTATAAAATTTTAACAGTATCATTGCTTAAAGAAGATCTTTGCAATTAGGACACCTGTTGGAATAACAATGTGGAAAGGGATAATCTCACAATATTCCCACCTCTAGATGAAGAGCCAAAGGCAATTACTACTCTGAAAAGGCTATTTCAAATTTCTTCAGAAATGAGCCCCTTAATAGGTAATCCAGCCCCAAGTATTTACTCCTAAATGACTCACACAGAAGCAACTCTAAATAAACTCACAGTTCTTTATATTTATCTTTATGTGGGTGTGTATGCAACAATAATAATTAAGGAGAGACGAGGTTATTATTTTGTAATCAGTATGTGGTAGAAGCATAGGAAAAATTTATGGGAGCAAAAGAAGGGTGGAAATTATATAAATCTAGTACTCACATATAACATTCTTAGAATATATTTCTGCAAAACTAAAACTTATGTCATGCATATATATAAGGAGTTGGTAATATCAGACTGACTCAAACTCTAGTTACTTGGCAGAGAACGAACAATCAAATATTTGTTTCATGTATGTGTTTTAGAGAAAAGAGAAGTTATATTACTGTATTTTTTTGCTATCCTGGATGTTTTGCTTTTTTATATAAAGTTTGATATTGATTTTTCAAAAAACAATAAAAAATTCTGAACAAAAAAGAAATGAGAAAGCAAAACAAAAATCTAAAGAAAATCATAAATTAAAAAAAAGAAATAATTGTCCACCCTCTTGGAAAAGGAAGACATTTTTCTATTTCAGGGTAGATCTCTATTGGAATTCATGGTGTCAATTGGCTTTGCAGAAGACTCACTGTTGCTTCACTAGGCTCTGTTTTACAAGTGTGCAGACCATTCTACAGAGAGGAAAAATAAGACATTATAGTCAAAATCTCATTTTTTAAAAAAATCTGACCACAAATATAATCCAATTTTTTTAATCAAATTGGATGCAAACCTAGGCATGCTCAAAATTAAAACTAGTTACTTTGTCATATCCCTTCAGGTTTTCTCAACATGTCTTGATTTCTTTTTTTTTTTTTTTCACCTGGTTTCTGGGCTCTGAGCAGGCCCAGTTACTATTTTATGTTCCTTTTTTTTATTTTGTATCTATCAAAAAAACAGTAAAAATGAATTTAAAATCCTGAAAAGTTAACAATAACTATAAAGAGGATAAAAATCATAAGCATGACTTATCAAGGGTGATAATGCAAATAAGATTGCTACACATATATTTACTTTGTGTTCAGCTTTCCCTCTGAATTTTTTTTTCCATCCCTGTATATCCTTATTCAAGGTCCCTTCCCCCTCCCACCACATCAGGTCATTTTTCTTCTCTGCAA
>PVIH01015404.1:0-49803 GCA_004025045.1 Sigmodon hispidus | reverse complement strand
TCTTTGTTGTGTCTTTGAGTGGCTTGGGTATTAGGGTGATTGTGGCCTCATAAAAGGAATTTGGCAATATTCCTTCAGTTTCTACTGTGTGAAATAGTTTGAGGAGTAACGGTAGTAATTCTTCTTTGAATGTCTGGTAGAATTCGGCACTGAAACCATCTGGGCCAGGGCTTTTATTTTTGGGGAGGTTTTTAATGACCGCTTCAATTTCCTTAAGGGTTATAGGCCTGTTTGATCTGAAATTTCTTTTGCCTTAGCCTCCTCAGTGATAGGAATATAACCATGTCACTGTGTCCAATGAAAAACTTGCTTCAGTGTATGTCTTGTGAAGGAGAAGAAAACATGACATCCTTACAAATCAGAGGGAAAAGAATAAATGCTGTGAATGAAATAAATCACTGGGCTCCAGGGAACTAGTGTAGAGTAGTTGTACTCCAATGAGAAAAGCTGGAATTGCCTTGACTTATGTGCAAAAGAGATAGATGGAAAACAATCAAGTAGAAAGCAATGTTGTGTGTTTTTTTTTTACTTTTATGTTTAGTAAAATACTCATTTATTGTAAGTTTTTCTAATTTTATTGACTTACAAAATTTCTGGAAGCTGTGTGTCCGGTCCCTTGGAGAACAACCATCTCCTCTCTTCTATCAGGGGTGAGAGATGAGGTGAGATTTGACACAAGTTCCCATAGTCTGGAAATAACCACCATGCTGTCTGGAGAAAGGGAAGGTTTCTGCAACAAGAAATGGACCGTTCAGCTATGTGAGTCTTAATTCTGAGGGGAAACAAAACACTTTCCCCACTTCTAATTTTATGACTTCTTCCAGAACCACAAGTGAGAGATTGTTCAGGAGCCACACTGAAGGAGCAATGTTTTATAAGGTGTGTGAATTGTGGAAACAGAACATATGGTTTATAAGCTGGGTTGAATTCACTCACACAAATTATTGAAATGAATGAAAAATGCTTTGATTTGTGGTAGAAATTATGTTTTCACAGGGAAGGTCCCTGACTGTTCCCAGAACCCTCTCTTCAATCTGAAAATCAGTTCCTATAAATAACTGAAATATGAGAGGGCAGAGTCAATTTCAGAGTGTTTGTGTATCTGCTCCACTTATCTTTATGTTTCCCTATAATCTTTCAGTGTCTAGACATGTTCTCTTCAGTAAATTAGAATAGAAGTTGACTTCTACTTGGAAAACATGTGAAATGACATGAATTGGAAGGAAAATGTGCTGTTAATTAAAATTTCATTCATGAAATTCTATACAGCATGTTCATAACATAAATAGCTGCTTTTTAAAATTTTCTCCAGTTAACCTAAATTAAAATGAACCCCAGGAAAATCGAGGCTGTAAAATATTTGTCATGTATTTATGTGGCTAGCAGATGCAGTAAAGCAGGACCAGGATGGCACACACAATACTCTGACTCCAAGCAGTTCCTAAGTTAAATCTGCTTCCCAGATATTTATAAAGGCTTGAGTTGATGCTTTGTACCATATAGCTGACAAGAAGGTCTTTGATGCTCATTATTGACTCTCTTAATCTAAATTACCCTTCCCTGACTTTGTTTATATGTGGTTAACAGAATTACTTCTCTTCCTTTTTTTTTAGTTAACTTTCTAGATTGTCATAACATCTGAAATACATTCAGTTTATAATCATTTTTTCAGAGGTATTGTAATGTTTTAAATTTCACTTGACTTAAATAAAACTATATTTATCTTCAAAAACAGATTTTCATTATTGTTGGGTAATTTGTTGGCACAAATCCATAGATGTGAAAAAATTGGGTACAGAAAGTGATGGCTGCATGGTGGATGTCATATATACCTTCAAACTCATATATCACCATTAGCTGTCATCTCTGACAGGGCATTTACATTAGAGGGTGAAAATATTTCTAAATATGAATATGTCTTGAAATTCCAAAAGAATTAGTAATAATTCTGTCTTTATTACTCATTGGTAATAGGCCTTTAATGAGATCCTCTTCAATTAGAATATGTTAATAGTTAATTACTCCTCATCCAGATGTGCTCACCCTTACCTGACACCCATTTGTGTTATCACTGAGATGATAAACTCAAACAGTGGAGCCCAGGTAGGAAAAAACTATTCAGAGTATATTAATAAAGATGGGTCCATTATTTTGTAAAATAATGAAATGAGTGTTTTCTAGGCATTTCCTCTAGTTATCAATCAATGTTCCAATAACTATGGCTATATTTGATTTTATGTGCTTTCAACTGGCATAGTACAGCTTTAGGTGACTGGCAGAAGGTGGCCTAATGAGGCCAGTAGATTCACTTCCCATGTGGTCATCTTCCTTCAGACAGTCATCAATGACACACATGCCAGGGTATGTGGCTTGTGCTCATTGTTTCTGCAATAAAGTACGTTGTGTATGAATCATTGTTTTTATATGGTACATGAGTGTTTGTTTATTGTAAGCAATTATCTGTGGATGTGAAGTTCAAAGGATTCTGCAGACATTTCCAAAAGTAACATTTCCCTGTGAAGACTAAAAGGTGATGAGAAAGAAACTTGTGTAAATTTACAATATTTATATATTTTTGAAGCTTTCTCTCATACAGCTACAGAGTATTTCTATAACCATAGACAAATATTTCCATGATTCAGAGATAAGATGGCCATTGCTGCTAGGTGTTAATTGTTCTATAAATGATAAAGTGGGAATATTTGATTCAGTTCTAGAGCAGTTGTTCTCCAGTGTTCTGTGCTGACCAATGACACCATTGTCACCTACTATGATAGAAACACAAATTCCTTGAGCCTCATCTTAGACTATCAGATCACAGTCTGTTAGACTGAGATCCTTCTAGGTGTGGAAAAAAAGACTCAGGCAGGTTTGATGCATGTTTAACTTTGAGACACAGCATATGGCAATCCTACTATCCATCATGAAGCAGTTAAGTGCCAAGCAATGTGTATGTTAGGTAAGACAATGATCAGAGAACATTGCCCTGTTACAGAATCACAGATTAACTTTTTCAAATAGCATAAATATCCATCTTTTTTTTCACATAATAATTTAGTTTAGGTCATAACTTAGCAATGAGAAATCCAAGTCTGATTTGATTCTTGTTACTGGACTCTAATCTACTTGAATCCTGAATTATAAATATTTTTGCCTTGTACCAGCTCTACCCAAATCCCAGAAAACAAAACTCAAGACAAAATCCTCTTGTGCTTTTCCCTATTTATTACTACAAATGAATCATTGTCTCTGGATATACATTGCAAAGACACTTACACAACTCCTGAGTGAAAGGAATACAAAAGAGGAAAGCAACACCCTGTCTATCTAGTGAGATGCTAGCAAATATACATTAATCACCTGTAAAAAATCATCCCTAATTTGCTGCATTGCTGATTTCTGTGGTATAAATACTCTCACTGATTTCAGATTGTCAAATGCAGTATAAATTACTTGTGCTGGGAAAGGCAGTACCAAATCAACTCTTTCCAATCTGTTTGAGCTGAATTTGGTATCTAGTCCAGACTTTATTCTGGTTCCTAGCACTGAGTAAGTGCTCTACAAATAAGTATTCAGTCAATAAATGGGATGAGGTAGATCAATGAGAATCTTTTCCCAGTTCTGGTGAAGCAATCGGAATCTCACTGGTCTGGAAGAATGGCAACTATCTATGCAAGTTGTACATTTTTGGTTTACATTCTTGTCCTGCCTTGAGAAATAAACAGTTGACATCAAGTTGTGTAAACACTAGTCACATAATGAAAAAAAACAGCCATGGTGTTGTAAATAGGTATAATTTAAGTATTGCAGCTCATCCTTGAATAATTCAGCAAATATAAATTAATAAGAGTATAGGGCACGATTTCAAAGGAGAAATGATCCATATGTCAACATGTTTAAGTGTTAGAACTTATCATTGAAGTGGGATAATTATGTTGAGGAGGCTGGGCATTTGTAGAAAGAACACAATATTATCCCTTTGTGGTTCTTACTAAGAACACGAAATTGTTCTAAAACTCACTATTTAATAAAGCCCCAGTTTATTCATTTAGCATTAGAAATCACCTGTGTGTAAAATACTTACTTTAATTTTTCTTTAATAAATACTAAGAAAATTATACTTTAAAAAAAATGTTTTCCTAACAATAAGAATGAATATTTGATTATAAATATATTGATAATAAATTCCTATTTCCTAAAAGTTTTATACCCCTGTCTGTAAAGTAACGTTAGATGACATTTTATTTCCTCTCAGAGTAAAGCTGATTTTTTGAAGGAATTTCAAAACATGTCTTTTGACTACAAAGCTTTTGTTAATTTCTCTGCAATTAGATAATAGAAATCCCTGGTATTCTTCCTTTTCCTTTTGGGTTCTTCACTTTTTAAATGCTCCCTGTAGGTGTTCATGTTCACTGGTATTTTCTTTCAACAATTCCTGTAAGTTATCCTTTCTTTGTGGGTAAGTAAGAGTTTGCAAAACTTTACACCCTTATTCTTCCATTAAATACCGACATGGAATGGTGGCGTGATGCATGCTAATCGGTGAGACCTCCCTGTGGGAATCTGTGCTAGAAGACTGGTTCACATTGAAGGCAGACAGCGCTGTTGACACTGGCTGTCAAAAAGGCTTCAGGTCTTTGAAAGGAAATCTTAATCTTCTTTATTCATGTGTGAACAGGTCCAGGCCCCCATCCCGGGACTCATATGCATTGGCTGTTTAAACTGAAGGTTGCTAGGCTTTGGGAGGAGAGTCTGTTTGCCTGTGTCTGGTCCCCTGCAAATGGATGAGGACTGAAAATTAAAATCTGTCTGACACAGACCACAGCTTTTCTGTCTCTGTTTGAAGAGACATGGCAACCTAGGAGGGAATGAAAAGGAATTTTATTGAGCGAGAAAACCACTCAATGTTTAAATGTTGGATGCAGGAACTGAATGGTGATTTGGGGCAAGGGAGGATTGTTTATAGACAGTGGGATGGCTGTCAATCAACTCACAAAAGCAAAATTTGTGTCAGGGGAAGAAAAGTGCCTCTCTAGTGACTGAACTCCTGCTTCCTGTTAACATGCTGAACTCTACAAATAAAAGGCTTGTTTTTTCCCCGAGAAGTTTGTGAGTGCAAAATTTTCAGAATAACAGAAATGCCTTGCTTAGCTGGGTGGCACAATTTCAAGCTAAGTTACATCCAAAACACATTTTATACGATTCTTCTGCTCATTCAAAAACTCACTTTCTCTTAGCAATGTCTCATTTCCATGTTTTTTAAAAGCAGGAAACCACAGATACAAAGGTTTAATCATCAACTGAAAAACATCAAAGGTATATGAGACAAAAGATAATGTAACACATTTAAAATTTATCACAGAAACCCATAATTTTATTTTGAGAACCAGTTTTTTATCAAGAAATCTGAAATTTTCTCATTATTCTTTCAGTCCATTTATGAAGAGTTTCCATTACTGATACTGTTTGTATAAAACAAAAGAACATTAGAAACGAGAAAGAGGCTTTTCAAAATAAATCCTGACTCTTTGGAAGCAATTTAAAGCGTGAAAGTAATAATAGTAATTTGGTGTGTGTGTGTGTGTACACATACATTTTATCTAGTGAATGATCACTTGAATTCCCCCATTTAGCATAAAAAAGGGAAATAAGCTTTGAACTGTTCTCAGATAGCTCTACAGTCCAGAAGGTCATTTAGTTCTCTGAGTATTTCTTAGACTGCTGTGTGCCCAGAGCATTAATATTCCTAAGTGAAGAAGGTAGAGCAGACTTGCCCAAGGGATATGCACATCCTGGGGACTGTGCTTGGAAGCTATTGCATTTTCTCTTTGTAGATTCCCTGCTTCCTTTTGGATACACACCTTGAGATGGCAAAAGCCTATTGAGGGATGTGAGTCCTGTCCTTGGGGAAGGGGGAGACTAAAGCAAAGTTCAAAGCTCCAGTCAGTTTTGGCTTTGAAAAGTGTTAATTAATCATATTGAGTATTCCCTACCCATTCTGAATAATTTGAGACATAGTCACAGGACCTTTGGGAATGAAAGAATGGCAGATCTAAATTATAGTAAGATTTATTACCAGGACCAAAGAAAATTTGCCATTGCTTCTTTTTGGCTGTAGTTTATTAGATATCAGAAACTTGGAGTACCTGGGATGAACTTCTCCTTCATCATCAACAGATCATGAAACCAAGAACAGGAACTGAAGAATTTGAATCAATAGGTAGAGGAGCAAGACGGAACTCTTAACTGTGCCTCTTGAAGTGTGACATTCTAAACTGCCTAAAAGATCATTAATATTAGTCATATTAATTTTGTTCTAAGAGCCTATCTTAGTTAGGGTTTCTATTGCTGTATGAAACACTGAGATGAAAAAGCAAGTTGGGAAGGAAACCATTCATTTGACTTGTACTTCTATACTACTGTTTATCATCCAAGTCAGAACAGTAATTCAAATAAAACAGGACGACTCTGAAGGCAGGAGCTGACACAGAGGCCATTGATGGGTGCTGCTTACCGGCTTGTTTCTAGTCACTTGCCCAGCATGCTTTCTTATAGAACCCTGGACCACCAGACCAGGGATGGTTCCACCCACAGTGGGCTGGGCCATTCTTTATCAGTCACTAATTAAGAAAATGTCTTAATGAGCCATTTTCTCAACTGAGGTTCTTTCCTCTCTAACAACTCTAGCTTATGTTGAGTTGACATAAAACTAGCCAGCACTGATCACATCTTATAAGATAGTTCTCATACATAATAATAAGTTAGTTTTCTCAAAAAGAAAAAAGGCTTCCTAGTGCTTCTTCCTCTAAGGGTCAGTACAAATGAGGAAAACGGACTTTTATGGAGACTTTATACAAGGTAAAAAGCCCACCTAAAATGTGATCAGCACAATGGTGCCCTCTGTTCTGCCTCATCTTTTGAAACACCCCACTTTCCTACATGATAAATTCTGTGTATCTTCTATACTGTGATTTGTGTGTCTCAGCTGAATTCTTTGGACAGTTCACAGTTCACACTGAGACAATCAGATCAAAGCAAGATGCCAGTGACCTTTGACAAAATCCCCATTCCTACGCAGCATACTAATGAAATGTGCTGCCTTCTAGCCTTTATAGGCCTAGCAAATGTATACAAATAATGGCTTTGATAACTGCAGAAGCTTCATGGGAAGAAGCCAGTCATGGCACGAGGTGAGGAAGCAGGGGATGTGGAACATAAATCAGGTACTTTAGTTGCTGTGAGCAACCATCCAAATCACTGAAAATTTGAATGACATTTATTTAGCTTTCACTAATGGACAAAATGGCAGTGGGGAGCTGAAGTCATAGAACTGATGAGTCACCTGAAGAGAGATAGCAGCCAGGAACCTGGCCCTTTCTGTCTCCTTCCAAGTATCAGTATATTTTCCTTTGACCAAATTTGGCTCTTCTGTAACCTCATATCACATACCTCTGAACTTTGAACCTTAGAATTTTCCTTAAAGTGCCCCATCTCCTACTTTTAATAAGAACCCCTCCCCCAAGTTGTCTGGAGAGAATTCCCTAGGCCCCATATCTGATACTCCTCAACATCTGTCAAATTCTATAATCCTCCCATGATGTTTAATAATCTCTGCCTTCAGCAAAAGCTCTATTATTTTGAGTTTTGAAGAGTCATCCCTGTCCTATCTACTGACCACAGGGATACCCACATGACTTTCTGTCTTTGTAACTGAGCCCAATATTTCTCAGAGGTCTCTTGCCCCTGGCTGTACTATTTCCTGAATGAAGGATATTTTTATTACTGTCATTATGCACTGGCTCTATTTCCCTCTACTAACACCATTGTCACTATATCCAGCAGCTGGCAGCTTTCCCATGAATTTCACTATCTGATTTCGCCAAAAGAATCATGGCTGCGCTTATACAATCTTCACAATGAAGGTGAATATGTATCAAAGCCTTAGTGTTCATGAGAACTGTAGAAAAGGACTATAGACTGTCAGAACCAGAACCATGAAGAACCGATGGGTCCTTTCATTTTTCAAAGCTGCTTTTCACTCCCAGGCAAAGAACATTAATTCCTCAGACACACCTATTTCCTCAAGAGCTAGGAACAGTGGAGCTGCCATGTATTCATGGCTGGCACTTCAGATTATTAACTGTGGCTACTTTAAAGTTACTAAATCATCTTGAGCTTCAAGGAGAAAGAAAGAAATATAAGTAATGTTAATACTACAATAAGGATATGGATTCCCTGAGAATTAAAAGGAAATCATTTGAACTCCAGGAAACAAAAAGTATCTTGAGGTGTAGATTTCTCTGTAGAGTGCTGGGGGTGAAGTGGGTGCTGTTTGAGCAAGCTGCTGCTGCTCAGTTCCCTTGATCCAGCTCCAGCCTTCATTCTTCTGGTGTCTCAGCTGTTGCTATTCATTGACCCCTTAAAATCATAATTTATTCTGTCATTATAGAAGACTGATAGAAACTTGCTGCTTGGAGATGGGGCAGGAAAACTATTCTTGTCTATTTTTTTAAAACCTATTTCTGGTCTTGTCTCATTTTTCTACACTTTCAAGGAAATTGAAAGTTTTTGAGTGATATGATAAACTAATTTCCTGGGCTTTCTAAATTTTAGCCAATTATAAAACAATTAGCAAGGCAGTTATAATTGTCTGCAGGATGACCATTGAGTCTATTCCATCTTACAAAAGTTTCTTTCCATACTGTAGAAGTTCCAAAGGCCAGAGAGTGCATCATTGAGAACAGAAATAAAAATCAAACTAAATACCCTAAATTGCAAATGTTAGGAAAGATCTATTTATCTATCATCTATCTATCTATCTATCTATCTATCTATCTATCTATCTATCTAGTATCTAATTATCATCTATCATCTATTTATCATTTATTATGTACCAATCATGTATCTATCATCTATCTACTATCTATCTATGTAATATTTCTATGAGATAGATAGATCTCTGTGCTTTAAATCTAATGTGAATGTTTTAATAAAGACTGATATAAAATTTGTTTTTATTCTATATAACTTCTATAATAATTTAAAGTAAAATGACATTACCAATGCTAATACATTGAGATATTACCCTGTTCCCCACACCTATAGTTTCACTCTCAACCTGTATCTATAAGAGAATCTGCAGAACAGGAATAACTCATCACAGCTGCCTCTCACAGCTGTTTATTTAGTTGGTTATTGGTTTCTATTCTGCAATCTATTTTAACAATCTCTTCTAAAGATTTCTTCGCATCATTGTAATCTCCAGTACCTTTGTATTCTTTTGGCTTTGTCTGTCTCTACTATCACTAGGAATTTCCATAAAGCATTACTGAGAAATATGTTGATTTTGAAGTACTAGGCCATCAGGTCCTAACATAATCAGGTATTGTTTGCTTTGTATAAGGACAGCATCCTTTTTCAGATCAAGCAGACCCCTGTATTATTCAGAGAGATACCTTTGGGTACAGATACCTTTCCCTGTGGTCACGGGAAAAACAGAGTAAATGACTAATTTCTGACTCACACATCAGTGTAGTGGAATTATGTTGGTATGTTGTAAATATCTGTCCTTCCTACTAGCTTAATAAAAAGCTGAATGGCCAGAGGCAGACAGAAGTGTGGACAGGGCAGCCAGACTAAGAGCAGAGATGCCTCAGAGAAGTCAAAGAGACACCACTGAGATATCACAAGAAGAAGCCAGCAGATGCAGAGGACAACTATGCTGCTCTTAGAAAAGGTACCAAGAATCATGGGTTAGTTTAAGAGCAAGAGCTAGCTAGCAATATGCCTGGGCCCTAGACTAATGAGCATGAAATGAACATAAGCTTTTGTGTGTTTCTTTGGGGCAAAGCAGCAGTGCGGCTGTGAGTTTGTCTGAACCTCAAGGCTAGGCCCAAAAGTCTGAGCCAGAAACCTCATACTACACCTCAGTGATTAAGTCTCCTCTAGATGAAGTTTCAGTTTAGATTTTGTTTTAAAATATCTTTCGTCACAAGTAAGTATCTAAATCTTAAAGTGTCATCTTAAAACTAAAATTTTAGTTTTGAGCGTGTACAATGCCTTTACTATGCCTCCCTGCAAGGCAGCTTTAAACTCCAAAGGCAAAGGTACAGTGAGCACTAGGTGATTGGTGCTGAATCTCCGGCTTTGCCTTCTCTACCATCCCAAGCTCCTAATAGTATGGAGTTGGGTAAACTTCAGAAATTGGCTTTTAGAGTATAATGCTAGTGAGATGAAAAACTGGCCTTGGTTTCCTTAGCATAGAAGCAGTTCCTTAGCCTACTGAAGTATCAGCCACTGTCACACTGCTTAGCATCAAAACTTCTTAGAATCCACCAGGTGCAGTGGGTCACCTCCAGACATGCAGTTTGGATGCTAAGGTATTGTATTAACTGCCAGATGAGTTCATTAAAATAAATGAATATAAATGAAGTTTCCTGGTACATCTATACAATGGAGTACTACTCAGCAGTAAGAAAAAATGATATCCTAAAATTTGCAGGCAAATGGATGGATTTGGAGAATATCCTCCTGAGCGAGGTATCACAAACTCAGAAAGATAAGCAGGTAATATACTCACTCATTAGTGGACTTTAAACAAAAAGCAAACCACAACCACTGAACAGTTCAGGATCTGAAACACCTTGGAGCCCATTCCTTCCAGAGGAACACCTGACCCAGTCTTCATGCTGGGGTGAGGAAAGCAGATCTGCCTGGAGTGGGTGCTGAACTAAGCCACCATAGGATCTTGGGACCTCCTGCCCTTGCTGGGAAGTATATAAAGTGATGGGGAGAAGAGAAAGTGACTGGGAGGGGCGGGAGGGGGAAGGGAGTCTGAATCAGGGATAAAAAATATGACTTTATTTATAATAAAAAAGAAATGAAGTTTCCTGTCAGTTAGCCATATTGTATTTCTCTGCCACCTTAATTTTATATTTTAAAAAAATTAAAGTTGTGAAATGTTGTGTTAGTGATGGCACCTCAAATTTCATTCATTTATATTGCTGGTACTAAGAAACCTAAATGTATTACAGAGCAATAGATCAACATTGCCTTTGTCTTTTAGAAAGTAAATGACCCAGAAGGGAAGCTATTCATCTATTAGTTAGTCACAGGTCCTCCATACAGACCAAAAAGTAGTACTTTAATAAAGATATGAATGAAGATCAGGAAAACCCATTGGAATCAAGCATCCTTACAGTTGATAATCTTACCCACTAATGAAAGTAATTGTGTTTAACTGAGCAGGAAGATCATGGGAACTTTCCCATGCTACAGTGACCTTCCTGGAAATCCTAAATGAGTGTAAACCTTATTTTATGTAACAAAGTGTCTTCTAGACGATATCTTAATTTGAGAGTAAGGACCAGTTGAAGACAGCATCTGTGCTGCTTATTTGTCCAAATGTGTACTTCTAAGACACTTTTAAAGTATCTCAAACAAAGACAAAATTAAAATACTACCACATCCCACACTGTCTTTTTCATTCAGTTCTAGGCTAAATATAATTAATAATGCATATACATTTTGGTCTGCTTGGAAGAGGACTGATCATAACTTTGTAGGTAGCTGAAATGAGCAGTTTAAATGTACTCTTTGGTCAAAACCTCAAATGAGAGTTTAGAGTTCACAATATTTAGATAATTCCAGGAAGGAAAGTAGAATAAGTAATTCATTGAGTTAAAAAAGCAAAATGGAAATCAAGGGTCTGTAAAAGACCATCTTGGTCCAGGTACATTGATGGCAAGATCTGGATGCTTGTTTTGATGAGAGATGGGATGCCTGGGCAGGCACTGCTTAGGAAGATGGCCATAGCACAGTGTGGTGTTAAGAGCAGCTCTTGGATGTCCTCTCTTCTACCCCATCTGTTGCTCCCATATATCTTGTTTGTGTAAGAATAAACCTTGGATTCTATTTAAAGGTAATTGGGTTTATACCAAAGTCAGGCTGAGCTTGACCTATGGGCACCTGCTTTGCATCAAGAGATGCTTTTTTGTGGGTTGGCCACAACTCAGTGATGCACAAAGAACCCACCTAGCAAGCACTTCACAACATTTGAAGAAATGCTATATATTACCAGGTGCCTTTTTGGCAACCAGAGACCTAAACATCGAATGAACTAATCCCTCTGATCCAGGAGCCTTTTCAAACAGCTTAAGCTGCAGTGGCAACCTGTGCCTTTCTGACAAAGGCTAACTGTTCTTTCTTTGTGATCCAAGCGCACCTTGCTACCTGATACGGGGATATTATTTGCCAGCTATCTGCTTTATAGCTCTAACCAAATACAAAAGAACTGCTTATTTATGGAAATAAGAAGAGTTGAATGGCTTCCATCATCCTACTCTAATTTAGAGAATGGGGAAGGATTGAGTGAATTGCTCTGTAAAGGACTAAAAGTGACTATGTCCTTTCAGGCTGCTGTATAGGAAACCATAATTCTTTGTAACTCTTTTCTAATACTGTGTTCAGTTCTTCCAACAATAGACAGGGCATTAGTGAGGAAGAAAACTCCTTTTTACCAAGTAACCACAAACTGAAAGCAATATACCATAGGTAAAGATGCAGACTTCTTGTTATATTTACATTTATCAATTATTTTATAATGATACCATGTATCAGTCCTTTATGCCATTTATTCAAGGGTTTAATATGAATTCTCTTTATTAGCTACAATTTCCATTAGATAAGTACTCATTATTCTCATAAATGAGAAAGTTAAAGTACAATACAGGCCCATACAAGGTAGCATGTCACTCCAGGAAACACATGATTTTACTACTAGAGTCCAGAGTTTGGGCTTTAAAAAATGATAGCCAATAGGCAAAGGAAGTAGTTAAATAGTAGAGAGCTTACTTAACACGTGAGGTCCTGGGTTCAGTTCCTAGCTACCCAAAAAACAAATAATAAAAGTGATGCACAAAATTGTATAGTCCTAATGACATACCAAATGTAAAAGTTCTCAAGTATATATTTTAATCTATTATTAAAATTGAAAAGAGAAATGTAGCTCTCTACTCCTCCCTGTTCTAGAGACAGCCACATCTTTTTGTGCAGTGCCAGTCTTATTGCTGAGACACGATAGTGAACGTCAGAATGAACGAATTTGGCCATATTGGACACCTGGTTACCAGGGCTGCCTTTAAAAGTGGCAAAGTGACCATTGTTGCCATCATTGATCCTTTCATTGACCTCAACCTCATGGTCTACATGTTCCAGTATGACTCCACTCATGGCAAGTTCAATGGCACAGTCAAGGCTGAGAACGGGAAACTCATCATCAATGGGAAACCCTGAATATCTCCCCCAGATTCCATCCCAGACCATGGAATAACAGGAGGGGCTTAGGGATCCATACTCTCTTGAATACCATCAATAAAGATCATTGTACCCACCCATCTTAAAAAAAAGAAAATAAAATTGTATGTTCCATGGGTGATAAGGAAAAATAAGATGAACCAAATTCCTGGTTTATTAAATACTTATCATAATTTTAGAAGAATTAATACAATTATCATTGACTAATGATGTCAGAGTGACATGAAAATGAAGTGGATTATTGTTGGAAAGATGTATTCATTTCAAGATATATGAACTGATAGAGTTTTTACTTTGCAAAGCTGAATGAAAGCAAGAAAGAAACTCATGAGAGCATGCATTGAAGTCAAAGCACAACATTCTAGAAAACAGAATTGAGGATGTGAACTCTTTCTAGAGTTGTGGAGGACAGAAGGCTGTTATCTACAGTTTCAGCAATCACTGTTTATGCTAAGAGGTACCCAGAGGGGCTTACTCCTGTGGAAGATAGCATATGCATCAGTTGTTTTCTACAGCAAAGGACAAATCAGGCCAATATGGTCTCCTCTTAATATAGAATAGTCAGAGTCTCTGCCATTGATCTCTCTGTGCAAACTACAGCAAACTTGTGAACCTCCTGACCTCCTCACTTTGACATACAGCCACAGTTCCTTTTCTCACCCTACTTGTCACCGACATCTCGGAGATCTTAATCTCTAGCCAAAAAAAATGTAGGAAATTTGTATTTTCTTAACCCAGGGACTTATTCCTGCTATCCATTAAACCCTAAATGTTTTAAATCAATCTTTTTCTCTCAGTGATTTGTGGTTTTCATTTTGGCTTCCTGATGAATCCCACCTGAATTGAAAAAGTCAGCCATGTATTTACATGCATGGATTATCTGCACTCTTTTAGTATTTTCATCTTTAATCTGAGAAATATAGTAGTAGAGGGCTCATAAATTCTGATATCTCACCATTCCAACTAGCATTTTCAGGTAGAATCTTCTTCAGTGTAAGCAACATGTTACCACAGGCCTTGAGGAAGACTCAGAAAGCAGCGGAAGAAGCTGGAGCAGAACTGAATGAAGTACTTCTAGAAACTCTGGGGCTCATTCTCCCTGGCTTTGATACTTCCAAGTGAAGTTGCTAATGTCTAGCAGTGAATATTTATTTCCATTGTGGGATAAGCCATACTGAGTGTTATGTATGTATTGCATTTGTGTAAAGCAAAATGGGCATCCTCCAGTCAGTTATTTTTTACACGTATACATAGGTACATACATACACACATACATATATAAATGTACACACACAAACACAGGCACACACATGCATGCACAGCTTGTGCATGTGTGTGTATGTGTGTTATACTGTAGACTTTTTGTTTTCCTATATTTCTCTCAGTTATTTTGTTTTCTTTATTCACCCATGACTGCTGTATCAATATATTACAAACTGAGTGGTGAAAAAGAAAATAACTTGATTGTCCCATGACTAGAGAGATGGTTCTAAGATCAAAATAAATACAGATACTTGAGTGAGTCTGATCACCAGCACCAAATTTGGGCAGTCATGACTACTATTGAGAAAATGATCATATTCTTGAAAGCTGTCTACAGACAAGATGTAGTCATTATCAAAATTCCAATAACTTCTTCAAAGAAATAGGACAAATTTCTGAAATTAAAAAAAGACATGAGAGATATTGAATAACAAAGTTATCCTAAGCAAATGTAATGCTGACGTCTCATAAAGCCTACTCACAAATTATGCAATAGAGTCATGGAAACAACAGTGTTGGCTACAAAGTCATGACAACAATAGCATCATGTTTGCTCACAGAGTACTAGACCAGTAATCTAGAAGAGGAAACTCTGAAACACACCATAGTGATAGAGCCACCTGGTACTTCAACAGTCTCCAAATGATGCCATAAACCTGGATATCTGGTAATACTAGGTTAAAGCCCAAATTTTATGTTCTAGCTTGTATAAAAACCAGTGTAAAAGAAATAAAAAACTTTAAAAATAAATCTTAAAGCTTTGAAATTACTAGAAATTAAAACACCACAAATTAAGAAATAAACAGCAATTTTCTGAATAGGAATCCAATAGTTTGGGAAATAATAGCAAGAATTTATACAGCTATGCCTGCCAGATATTCATTATGGAAAAAATGAATAATAAACCCCCATAAATAACTAATGAAATTAAGCACCAAATAAGTTATCCAGTTAATGAATTGGTTAATGCAATGTTCTCATGTTTTAAAAAGAAGTTTAGATGGCCAAAACTGCATAGAAAACAAATAATACTGATGTGGGATGTCTTTCTGTGCTGTGCTGTCTGTATGCTGTGAATATGCTTTAATATCATTGATTACTGAAATAAGTGTTTTGGCCTATGGCAAGACATCTTAGAGGCAGTTGGAAAATCCAAGCATAGATAAAAATGAAGGAGAGTAGAGTCAAAGAGATGCTGCAGGTAGCAAGCAAGAATGATGTAATGGGACACAGGTAAAGCCACAGAGCCATATAGCAAGACACACATTAATCAAATGGGTTGAGTTAAGTTATAAGAGCTAGTTGGTAATGAGCCTGAGCCATAGACTAACTAGTGTGTAATTAGTATAAGTTTTTGAGTCATTATTTGGAACTAAACAGCTTTGGGACTGCATGTCTGGAACTCAGAGGTAGGCTGGGCCAGAAACTTCAGGCTACACAATATTATTAAAGAAATACTACTTTTTTATATTCCATATCAACCTTTTGTAATTACTATCATCAAGAAAACACAGAAACAAACAATGCCTGGAAGAAAGGTAATGAACACATATGTCAGTGGTAGAAATATAAATTAGTGCAGCTACTAGGGGAATCAGTATGGCTTCTCCTCCAAACCTAAAAATATAACCATATAATAAAGCTAGATCATCTTGTGTATATAAACAAAGAAATAAAAAATAGCAGAAAATAGCAATTAAGAAGTGCAACTCCATGGGCATTCTCATGTTTATTATAACAAAATTTACAATAGGTAAGTTTTTGAGTCCACAGATGAATGGCTAAAAAGTTTATATATATATGTATATATATGTATATTACATGTAGTATATATAATGTATATAATTAAGTAGTCAAAAAGATTAAGTAAATCATTTTCTTTATGAGAAAATGTACATAACTAAAGATCACCATGTTAAGCAATAATCCAACCCCAGTAAGCCAAATATTACATGTTCTCTTTTATTTGGGGTAAAATTGTTCCTCTTGGTCATTTATTTGCCTGGTTCTATAATAAATTAAAAGGCAATCTGTTGGGCATGATAAGTTTTTTATGGTGTTATTTTAAGTGAGAAGACTCATCATAAATTTTAAAAGCATCTTCCAGTAGAAACCCCTCCAAAGAAAGAAGACAACATCTTTTTGCCTTTGCTCTTGTAGGCAAGCTCATCTACACTGCACTGACAGTGTAGTCCTGCTGGACTCCACTGATAAAAGAACCCAGCTACTTTGAGCTTCACCTGGACTGAAAGACACTAACTCTTAATACACATTCTAGACCTTCAATAGAAGATTGAAACTGCTTAAGCACCCAGCCTCATGAACTGAGCCGACACCGTGCTCTCAACCTCTCCAATTTAGACATTGGTGGATTACTTAGACTATATCATGTGAACCATTCCAATAAATTCCATTTAAATATATATCATTCTATCAATTCAAGTCCTCTAGACAGTCCTGACTAAAATGGAATCCAGTAGAAAAAATACATGTGAAACCAGAACATGGGTGTATTATGGTATGGAAGAGATTAAAAGAAAAGAGAATTATAGGCATTGTGAGGTAAATGTAATTAAAGTACATTATATACATGTAAAAATATCACAAGTGAGCTCATTATTTTGTATAAATAGTATATATTTTAAAATAAACACATCTCGGTGAGCTAGGAGAGGTGTGGAGGGAACTGGGAAGAGGAGAGGAAGAGGTAACTTGCTAGGATGTAAAAAAAATAAGTAAATAAACAAAAATATCAACACATCTACTTAGCAATATTTGAAGATTTCAGCCCAAATTTATAGCATTCTTCAGTTCATCTTTGATTTTACTTGTTTCCTTATTAAAAAGCAAAGCTTTATGAAATTACTATTGTGACTAAACTTGAAGAAATAAAAATTTTCTTACAAACAGAGGAGAAAAAAATATTCTGTAATTTAGGATAATTGGAAATGAAGAAGAGTTGGGTTAATCCTCATGAGAATAAGCAGAGTAAGAGGTACGGTGCAAACTCCTCATGATCACATTACATGCCCTATGTATTTGCAAAGATCCTTAAAGGTATCTAAAATGAAAAGCTAATGGTTTCCTGAGATGTTTGGGAAGAAGGTCAGGAGAGCTCCCTGGAAATGGATCCAAATGGGTTTGAAAAAAATGCAAAAATTACATATTTCCAATTCTTGGCTTTAAGAGATATGTTGAATTTTAATTTTTGACTCCTTATCATACAAATCTCTGAAAACCACACTACTCAATGGTAGATATTTGTGGTGGATTTTATTTGTCACACCAAAAAATTATCTTTTATGAAAAGGCTTTAAAGAAGCCTTTAGGCTAATATCAGACCTGAATTCTGTTCCAAGTATGCTTTTAGGCCATTCTTTATGCTATGAATAAATCTATGGAGTTGCTAGCTTCTCCACTGTTCTTTTTTTTCCTTTTGAGATAAATAGTCAATGCATCAAGATTTTATTTATGAGCTGATGAGAAGCATCTATCTATATGATTAATAGGGAAGTAAATTCAATAAGCACATACCTAATGTAATTGTGAGAAAGGAGGTTGTAATGTCAGCTACTAATTGATGAAGTTTTTCTAGGTTCTGTATCTATTATGAGCCATGAGACCTTTTAATAATGTTATCTCACACAGTTGTGGTGAAAATTAAATTAAATAACATGGAGGGTTATATTGAGAACTGTTTTCATAGTTAAATTCATATTTTATTTGCTGTCAGTTTCTGTATTAACAAAGGGAGGTTAAAACAATATACTCAGTGGAAATAGACATGATTTGATATAATTCATTTTCATATGATGACATAGTCTTTGCCAGAGAGTTTTTGTCTTAACTATTTAATACTGTTGTTGTAAACATGAAAATAGCCACAGACCGTTTGTAAATGAAATGCCTATATTGATGTGTCTATTGAATTTTAGATAATTTTTTATGGTATGTTTTCTTTTATTTTACTTTTCAGTGGCTTAAAATATAAAGTCATTTATATCCTAGCTTGCCAAGTCATTACACCATTATAGAAAAATTCCAGGGTCTGTGAACACTAGATTTATCTGTTGTTGATAATTTGTAGTTGCTGTTGAGGTTATCATTCTCTGAAAGTATTTGACATGTTCCAGACCCTATAATAACATAAATGTCACTTAACTTTCCTAGAAACATTATAAGGGAGACATTTCTTGTTGACAGATAATTAAATTAAAGCTATACCTACTGAGTAAATACTTCCACATTATGGGTCAAATGAGCCTGTGGCTCTAATGTTGAATGTTTCTTGTCAAACTAGTGGTGATATTATGAGATATGTTGGGAATTTAAGAGATAGTGCCTGGAGGATGGAGTAGGTCAATAGGACACTTGTATCTTTGAAGGTTATACCCCTTTAGCCCCATCCTCTCTGTCATGTTCCTATTGTTCACAGAGGGAAGTTATGATGATGAACAGCTTTATCATGGTCCCAGAAACAATGAGTCTGGGGAGAAAGGAGTGAAATCTCTGAAATCATGAGCCAATAATAATAATAATAATAATTAATAATAATGCCATTCTTCTATAAGGTATTCCCCTACCTACTTTGATTAAAGTGACAAAGTGATAAATGGCTAACATATTATTCCAGGCTTCTTATATTCTGGGAAGTTCTCTGCAAGGTAGACAAGTTGGTTGAAGAAATGAAGATATACCCAGAGGATATACACTATGGGGAGGATAGATATATTATCAAAAATGCAAAGCAAACACATATATCCTTTTAGATTGGGGTAAACTGTTGTAAAGGATATAAATAGGAAAATATATATGATAGCGAAAGTCACTCACCCATATAAACTCTTTGAACAGAACATTCAAGGAAACCTAAGGACTGACAACAGAGCAGAGATCCAAAGCCTAGAATGAATCAGCTATGTGGAAATTAGGAACAAGCCACAGGAGGCACTGTACACTAAGAAAATCAGCTATGTGAGTAGGGTGCAAAAAAGGGAGAGAGTGGGAAAAGTAAGGTCTGGGAAAGCCACGGTGTGATTTATATGGTCCAGTAATACATTCCAGTGCATTTGGTTTTTATTACAAATACAATGGGAAGCCCTTAAAGTGCTTTTAGAGGGTATTCACTAGTGAGCCATTTCCACAGGTCAGAATCAGAACTCAAGAGACCAATAAGGAAGCAACTACAGCAGTCCTTGGGGAAAATAATGGTGGTTTGACAAGAATGATAACAGAAATAGCAAATGAGTAAATTGCTCTAAATATGAAACTTGGGCATAGTACTTGAGTTTAAAGAAGTAGGTTTTACTGAGTGAATTTTTGGTAATGAATAAAAGAAAGAAATGACTTTATAAACTATAGTGGACTGTGGCTTGGTTTGCTGATGTGTTGAGTATACAGAAATCTGAAGTGGAAAATATTTTATTTTCGAAGAGACATTAGTTCTAGAGATTATATAGTCATTTACATTCTGAAGTAACAGGTGAAGATAACAGATATATTATCCTTAAATTTAAAAGTCAGTATTAAAGATACAAATTTGAAAGTCTTCAGCTGACAATTTACAGACAAAACCTTGGTGCCATAAGATAATCTGTAGTAAAAAATATATGTGACAGCCAGATGAAAAGCTTGAATGATCTGAAGTGTGTCCTTAGGATGGACAATGAGTTCTGAGGACTGATTTTTGTGTTAGAAGTCTGTGGTGCCTCAGAAAACACAGGCAGAGATTGAGATAGGTAGTTCTAGAGATACATCCAACCAGTCAAAAGACTATTTGTATGCAGTAGACTCACAACATGATATTATTTCCTTTGTTCAACAGCCTAAGATATTACTAAAAGATCGTATTCCTAGGTTCAGGTACAGAGTATGAAAAAATTGTACATTGATGTGTCTTAATTGAAATTCTAGAGCTTCTTAAAACGTCTGCAGTTACCTCTCAATAAACATTACAGCATCAAAGTTTAAAATATCTAAAACAGTTTCAAAAGCAGTCTACTGTTAGGTTTTGTTTTCTTTATCTATAAATCTTGAACTGATTTATGCTCCCAAATTTTTTCATTTGGAATCTTCACATGCAATTAACTCTCTATATCTTAAGAAAGAACAATACATTTTATGGCTTTTTCAAGTTAATTATTTTATCCCACTTAGATACTTGAAACAGGACATGTGAAAGTATTTCTTATTCCTTTGCTAAAAAGGAATCTAATAAAAGGAAGTAATAACATACTCTGGAAATAAAAGACAAAATTGACAACATTCTTTAAGAATAAGCATATACTTTATAATACCTATAATTAAGAATTGTGTATATTGGTTTTTGTTTTATTAACTAAACTGGCATGAACATATTTCTTGTGTTCATGTGGCTTATAATATTACAAGTGAATATTAATAGGCAAAGTTTTGCTATTAATATTTATAATGTAGAAGGTAAGAATACATATAAGATGTAGAAGAATCTTATATGAGGTATATGTACATAAGGTAATTATAAAATACACTAATTGAGATTACATTATAAGGTCTTATCAATTTAGTACAATAATGATATAACAGAATGCTTTAAATTTGAAATGTCATTAAGTGATATTTGCAATTCAATTCATAAGCAAAATAGATCCATCCCTCCCCCCACCCAAGGCCACACAAGTGTTTATTCAGGAGAGTTGCCAGGCAAGTACAGGAGCAGAGAAACAGAAGAGAGAGGGAAAGACAGACTATAACATGGCGTCTTCCCTTAAGAGAGAGGGTGGGCACCAGTTTATGTAACCATGCCTAGGGGTGTGTTCTGCTGGCGCCATGATGGCTTCACCATCTGGCCACTACATACCAAGAATTTTTGCTTCACCCAGTGCAGAGTTGGGTTCACCACATGGTATGTCAGGAATCCTTACATCTCACCCTTTTCTGCTAATTATAAAAAGAAAACCTGGTTTATGTAGGAGGGCAAGGAGAAATGGATTGGACCAAAACAAGACCAACGGATCTCAAGGCTGCTTAAGTTGTCTTAAGGGTGAAGTTAGTCTTTTCGGGGCACTGTATCTTCTGATGGTTGATCTGTTGGATTTTGTGGCTCATTTTCTGCAGTCTGGATGAGCCTAAGCCATGGAATGATAAATTCTGACTTTCTGAAACTCAGGAAAAAAACAAAACAAAACCATGAGTTAATAAGAGAAACTTGAGAAATGATAATATAGTGAGTATACTCTGCTAGGTCTGGGGATGGGAAGAAGTTAAAATGTCTCCTGCTTTTTATTCACCGTTTGCAGAGGGTAAAATGGCTTCTGGTTCCTTTCCTTTGGTCCTGGGGGGGTGGGGAAAATGTTTTACCTGTATTGGTTCTGAAAACGATTCCTGGTTCCTTTCTCTAGTCCTGGGCTGGGGGTGTGGCAGGTCAACTATCTTCCTATAGTAAGATGGCTTCTGGGTTTTTCCGTTCTCCAGTAGTTGTATCTGGAGGGTTAGTCTGTGAGGGAAGGGAAGGTCAAGGCAAAATACATTGAAGCTTTTTGCTGATCACCATCTCGACTTCGAGTCTGAGAAGCAGGCTGGAACAGATAACTCAGAGACAGGTAATTTTCGAGAAATGTGTCTAGCAACACAAGGATTCTCAATATCCCTCACTTGGTGGTCCACCTGGAGACTGGAAGGCTAGAGCTGACAGGTTTGAGCAGATAGCAAGGTGAGCAGGGAGGTAGCTAGAGTGGCTAGCGGAGTCTAGATTCAGGCAAAATGTGACTAAGGGAATTGAAAGTTATGAATTTAGCTCAAAAAATTCCTTCCTATTAGGGGTGCGGGGGCAGGTTGGCATGACCAAAAATGAGTGAGTGATAGGTACATCTCTGAAAATATAATTAAGTGATAGTATCTGATGAGGCAGGAATTGTTTGCTTTTTACCCTAACAATGGAGAGGCTAGAAAGGAAGAGAGGTGAGACCTCAAAGCTCCTGCAGGATGGAGTATTGTGCCTCCCAGTGTCCATGAGGAGATAGACCACCATGATATCATTATCATTACCCAAGGCTCCCTTTTTGTGATGATGGTGGTTAGGTTAGGGAAGCCTTGGCAGCACCAATAGCCAGGCCTAGGAGATCAGCTGGGAATGGTCTGTTTGTAGTATCTCTGTGCCATGGGGTTTGGGGACATTCACTCAGACCAGCATTCTCTTGATGGTACCCAGGACAAGGCCTGGACTGCCTCTGTGAGGCTAGGCAAGAGCAAGACAGTAGCTGGACTGGCCATACTTAAAGCACAGCGGGTTCTGCTTGCCACAGGAGAGTCGAAGGAGCTGGTCAGACAGTTTTTGCCAGCAGGAGGTATCTTTCATCATATTTTTTTTCAATCTTTCTTGTGATACACCTTAAAAGCCAGCACTAAGACTTCTGCCTGTGGAGTCTGCCTGTGGTCCCCTCTCAATGTCTAAGTTTATTTCTGATGTCAGGGTAGCTCTGAGTAAAAAACAGATCATGAGAAGTGGCATTTCCTCAGTGCTCTCAGGGATCAATTATACTGTGAGAGCCTATTTGTGAGGCATTTAAAAATCTGATGAACTTTATCTGCATGAGCTCTAGCCTGTTCCCAAACTCGCCTTCACTCTACAGCCCAATTTTCTACCTGAGAAAGTTCTGACAGAGGTAACAGGGTATAACCTTTCACTATCCAATCCATGGCAGCTGCTTCCCGCAAAGGGAGAACTGGATTAGGATCAGCACGAGAACGAGTGACTGGTAGGGTAAATGTAGCTGCCAGGTTTGGAGTTCCTGGAAAGAAAAAGGAAGAGTTCCAGATGAGCACTGAGATTTGAAATGTGGAGGTTCCAGAGAGGATCTGGTTGTGTGACCAGAAACAGATGGCAGAAGAACAGAAAGCCAGAGGGGAAAGCTTAGCGTTGAGATATAGAAGAAATAGGGAAACTCTTAAGAACAGAGAGCTGGAAGAGAAGGTTTAGAACTGAGATATGGAAAGACATAGGGAAATTCTTTCCAGGAACAATAAGCTGGGAGACAAGGTTTAGAACTGAGATATGAAAAGGGATAGGAAAAACTCTTTCCATCTGCCCATACGCTTACAAAAGTTAGCTCCTGTAAAATATCAGGGTCGGTGAGCCATTAGGCAGCTATTTTGAGTAATCTAAAGGGCAATTAGTCCATTTTTTGTGAAAAAACAGATAAGCTTGGTGGTATCTAGGTAAAGCAAAAAGGCTAAGTGGCTTGAGTGTCAAGCCCACATTTTACAGGTGAGAATGGAGATATTTTTTGCTGACACATTCTCCATTATTGAGACCCAAAGGGTCCCAAAGGGCAACAGAACTACAGCTAAACAACTCGTCAGCTCTCAGAGTAGCCATTGGGGACAATGTCCAAAACCATACCAGCTATCCCTAGATACCAGTCAGCATCTGGAATGGGCGTCAAGGTTAGGCCCAAACCAACGCAAGCCACCCCTAAAAACTTTCCAGTTCTCAGGAGCGAGCGTGCACCAAACCCAACGCTAGCCACTACAGACACTCATCAGTGTCACAGTGGCATCCAATGCACTATGAATAGGATCTCATCAGTACCCCACGATAGGCATCCCAGGGCAGAACCCTGGGACCAAGTGTGTGGACAGGGCTCCAATAAGAGGGAAGGCCAGGAATGAGTGTCAGGCAATAGCGAATAGCTGTGGCCAGTGAAGATCGTGCCTCGTCCACTGAGAGAGTAAGAGTCCTACCGGAAACCTGGAGACAATAGTTTACATTTGCCAACTGGAATGGGAAAATTTACCATTTAAAGCCAGAAGTGTTCGAAAAATGCTGCAGTGGGGTAGATGGAAGGTGGCCTGGCAGTTAGCCCTGGATGGGGTTCTCCTACCTTATGTGCACCTAAACTCAGGAGAGATCCTATCCAAGTCATAGCACCAAATGTTGGGTTTGCACATGAGAAGACACACACACACACACACACTACCAGGGCCACACAAGAATTTATTCAGGAGAGTTGCCAGGTGAGTACAGGAGCAGAGAAGCAGAAGAGAGATGGAGAGCACAAAACAGATTTCAACTATCAGTAAATTACAGCTGTGTTAAAAATAAAATACAAATTAAAATACTGAAAATATAGAATTTTAAAAATTCGCAATAATGTATGGTGTGATGATTTAAAATAATGTATATATACACATATGGTTATATTACATATTATGAATATATAATATACCCATGTATCTACATATCTTATATATGTATAAAATATGCAGTCATGTAGATATTTAACACTGTACATTATATAGTATTATGACTATGTAAAAGATAATGTATGCCCACATTTATGTTCTTAATCACATTTATTTTTGCTCTTCCAAGTTCCCTAAACTACCTTATTATTTGTTTAAATCATGCACACTAATCAACAGGAATACTGAAAGAGCCAATTCTTTTAGCCAATTCTATGTTATCTGTTCATCTTTGCATAAAGATTGCAACAATTTGTTATCTAGGTAAATTGTCCATTGAAATGACCTTCCTCATTAGGGTTTATGCCTGCTCTTTGTTTCATATTTGAGCTCCAAATAATGTTTACTCTCCACATATTTAACCACATTTTGTTTATAAGTGTTTTAACACAGCAATGTTTTTAGAAAATGATTTTCTTTTTAGCATTGCAAAAAATAAATCTTTGAAATTGTAGATTTTCCAGGGCAAAATTTTAGTAGCAACTAGGATTAGACTCATTTAAACCCTATACATTATATATATTTGCAAAAGAAGTAATCCCCAATCAGCTGAAATTTATTGATCATCCAGCAGCATTCCTGCACTATCAAATGTGTATGTAGGCATTTGCTCCTTAGTATCACCTTTACATAGTTCCTGTATACCTGTGAGATTCACGATAGCTGAAGAGCACATTTTGGGAGCAATACATTTCAAATATAAGCTAACAAAGGAGCAAGAAATAGTGCCCAAGTGTACTGTGGAGCAACAAAGCAAAGCACAATAAGAAATGCTCATGAAGCAATCTTAAGATTGTTTTTATCCACGTTTAGTATATATGTAGCTGGAAACCCATCTCATTTCTTATTGAAATATGTCTTTGCTATCAAACATAATTTACTATAAGTTTTACCACTATCTAATTTTTAATTTTATAAACTTCACCATTTAAAAACTTACAAATAAATAAAAAAAATCACACTAAAATAAACCAAATCCTCATAATTATACAACTCAGTGGACAGATACATGGTTAGAATAAGTTTTCAAAATGAAACTTTACATTAAATTTCATATGTTCATTATTGAATACATTTTCTGCACTTATCCACTATCCCACAAAATAACGTAGCAGAATAGAACAAAAAAGAATTAACTTTATCTTTTTTATAACCTATATCCACTATCTTAATTGAATCATTCCTCAGTCTCATATATTTTTTAATTTTCAAATAAGATTTATTCATTTGATTTTATGTATGTGTTTTACCTTCAGTTATGCATGTGTGCCAAAGTTGTGCTCGGTGCCCCTGGATGTCAAAGGAGGTCATTAGATCTTCCAGAACTAAAGTTGAAAATGGTTGAGAACCAATATGTGGGTGCTGGGAATCTTCAGGTCCTCTGCCAGAACAACAAGTGTTCCTGATCATTGAGCCACCTCCCCAAGTCCCACATCTCTATATTTAGCATGCCTTGTTCTCTTTTGTTCATGTTATGCTCCATCTACATGTACATTTGTTTGCATATATACATATTACTGGCTAGGTTCTGCAAATGAGAGAAAACATGTTTTTTTTTTCCTTAGATTATGTGTCCTAACTTAATATTATATATTTAAGACTATCTACTTTTTGGCAAAATTTTTAACTTTATTTTTCTTTATACCTGAGTAGTATTTTATTTTATGCATATTTTTATTACCCATTCATCTGTTTGATGGACAAGTAGATTAATCCCAATTTATCACTGTAGTGAGTAAATCGCTAATATCATGATGATGCACATATCTCTATAGTAGGGTATGGATCTCTGGTTGTATATACCAGAGTGAGAGAACTGGGCCATAAGGTAATTTTATTTTTAATACTTTTAGAAATCTCCAAATTGATTTCCCCAATGTCTGCATTAGTCAGAACTAAGAAGGATTTCTTTCTCTCCATTCTCTCCATTGTTTTTTTGTAGCTGTTGTTGAGAGCCATTCTGACTGGGGAGTAGTAGTATCTCAAAGTACTTTTAATTTGCATTTACTTAATGGACTTCTTTAATCTATGTATCATGGTTTATTAACAGTGTTTTACTTTCCCCAAATCTCGTTAGTAAATGTAATATATTATTCAAAAATTTAAACTATATGTACTTTATATATACTTCAAGCAATTTTTTTTTTTCAGGAAATCAGGAGAAACGAGAGATGAGCAGATGCTGTCTTCATATCTTTATATTACTACACACATTATTAGTATAAACATGCGGTACATGCACACACATATATTTGTATTTTTACATACATACACACAGAGGTGGGTTCATTTCCTTGATAGTCTGTGTTGGTTGATTTTGTTTCTATGTTGTATATGAATGCTCCAAAATGCACAGTAAATTACATTTAAGTTCGAAATATATGACAGAATTTTATGAAACTCAGTCTTTCAATGTTATATATTTATAAAAATTTATAAAAGGATACAGAGTGTTGTAAATAAGCTTTGTGGGGTAGTTCCTGCATTCATAGAATAACTCTTGATAAATTTTATCTCCTTTTGTAGAATAAGCAACTCCTCCATTAAAAGCCAGTCAGCTTCAGACAGTTTCAATTTTCCATATGTCCACAATGTTGATTAGCTAGTACTGAGCTCTCCCATAAAACTGAATTAAAATTAAAGAACCTAGGAAAAATCATTTGCAAGAATAATCCCAAATTCTGTTTTATGAAGACCTTTACATCTGGAAAAAAGTGAAGGCACTGTCAGAAAATTCAGGGTCAACTTTTCTTCAAAAGCTCTTGCTGACTTTATTTTTTTAATATGTATGCTATTCTAATATTCTCTGATGTTACAGTTTTGTGTCTTTGCTCTTTGTAAGAGAGATTCAAGGAGGCACATATCTACAAGAATTTCACAGCACAGAAAAACTGCCAATGTTATGAAAAACTATTCTTTATTTTGCTAGTACCTGTGGATAACTTTCTAGAACCAGAGGTGCAGTTTCCTTAAAACTGGTAAATTATCAGGAAATACACCACTTTGCAAATACTTTTAGTACTGTTGTTTTAGAATTTGATGTTTCTACTTCCATCTACTTCTATTATGAAGAATTGATGGTAAATCTCCAGCCAATTTCCATACAAACACTTTTAATAATATTTTTCTCTGTGCCTAAACTAAAATTAATTGATTGAGGGGACCTTGTACAGAAATATATGTTTGGTATAATTGAAGAGATGGGTCCCCCAAAATCATGATAAAACCCTTTTTTCTCAACCATATTTTTATCAACTCATGGTGATAATCTTATCATAATTTAGTATCTACAAATTCAAAATTACTTGACATACTCACCTGGACATATCTCAGAGATGTTCTGGGACTCTCACAGACAAAAGTCCATATGTTTCTCAAATGTTATTGTATTAGTTAGTTTCTGATGCTGCAAAAAAAAAAAAAAAAAAACCAAAAAACAAAAAACATCATGACAAAATGCAATTTATGGAGGAAAGGGTTTATTTGGGCTTATATTTCCAGAGTAATAAGATTTCATCATGGAGAGAAGGCATTATAGCAAGTGGCAGGCATAGGAAAAGAAAGCTTGAGCACCCACCTTCAATCACAAACATGAAATAGAGATCACAAACTGAAATTGTGATTTTCTAGAGGGCCTTCTTCTGCTGCAAGAAACACCATGACTGAAGAAGCTTAAGAAAGAAAGATTTTATTTCTTCTTACAGCTTAAATTTCATCATGATAGGAAATCAGGATAGGAACTCAAGGAAGGAATCTTGAGGCAGGAATTGAAGCAGAGGCCATGGAAGAATGCTATCCATTAGCTTCTCTTCTGTGGCTTGCTCAGTTTGCTTTTAATAGACCCCTGACACCTGCCTAGGAATTACATTGCCTACAATGGTTTGGGTCTTCTCACATCAATTATTAAAAAAGAAAATACCCCACAGTCTTGCCAATAAGCCAGTCTGATAGAGCCATTTTCTCAATTGAGGTTCTTTGTTCTCTGCTAATTATAAATTATATCAAGATGACAAATATGTAGCCAGCACAATTGACCTCTTGTTAACTTTTTACACAAATAAATCATTAAATCACAATCTTTCATTTCTTGTTTATCACAAAGACTTTATATTAATATCAATATCATAGTATAAAGTAAAATGTAGCTTTAAGAGTTCAATCATATTTTAAAATTTCAACACTTGAGCCAGGGAGATGGCTCAGTAGACAAAAGTACATATTTCAAGCCTCATGACCGTGATACAGTCCCTGATTCTCATATGGTAGGAGTGAACTGGCTCTTGTAAATTGTTCTCTGACCTTCATACTTGTGTCTTGCCAGATCCCTCCATCTACAAAATAAATATATGTAGTGGGATTATGTGTTACATGGTAAATAATTGTCCTGCCTATGGGTTTAATAAAAATGCTAATCGGCTGAAAGCAGACAGTAAGTATGGGCAGAGCTACCAGGCTAAAAAAACTCTAAGTACAGGAAGAACAGAGACAGATGCCATAGAGTCACCAGAGCTGCCAGGAGATGCAGAGGAAATGCTGCTGAGAAAAGTTACCAAGCCATGTAGCTGAACAGGATAAAAAAGATGGGCTAGCTTAAGACTAAAGAGCTAGCAAGTTATATGTCTGGGCACTAGGTTAATCAGCAAAAAATTAATGCACATGTCCATGTGTCTCTGTGGAACTGTGAGTGTTTCTGCTGGACTGCCAGACTGCCAGTCAAAGCTCTGGTCTAAACCAGAAAGTCCAGGACAGAAACATAATACAACAAATGGCTGCCCAATGTAGGTGATATACACCCAAATAAAGTTTGAGAAATATTAAAAACAGTCCTAGAGCACAGAATCAGAGCCAAAAGCAGCTTCTAGGAGTTGTGTCTCTCACATGAGCCATGGTACAGAGATGCCCTGGTGAGGTATATGGGCTTGGGCTACAAAATAGTGGGCTTTTGGAGTGTAGCAAAGCTGCACCAAGCCTGGTTCCCAAAGTCTCAGCAAACACTCAATATAAGAAACAAACTACATATGGTGGATTTAAGGCTGCTGTTCATAAGGACAAAAAGGAAACAGAGTCAAAGATTGATTCTTAGTAGCAACAGTATTTTCTTGGATCAGCTCTGTTAGCTGGAGGCAAGCAGAGGCTTGGCTTTTTTAAACTGAATTTTCCTGATTCAGCCTTATAGGGAAAAAACTGGTGAGTCTTTTAGAGGTTTTGCTGCCAAATATTTAAGTGTAGTTAATGAGCAGCAGATGGCAGTGCTTTACTTTGTGATTATATGAATCCTAGAATTCCCTAGAGTGGTAATTGTGGGTCCTACCAATACCTCAGCTAAAAAGCTAAACTTCAGCTAGACTAGGAGTTGAGTGGAGCCAGGCAGCCACCTTAGTGATGCCTTTAATCCTTAGCCTCACCTTGGCAGATTTAAGATGTGGTCAGAAACAGAAAAATAGAGCTGGGTGGATCAGCCATCCTAGCCAAGCAAAGGTATGGTCAGAAACAGAAAAGATAAGAGATATACAGTAGAGACAGAGTTAAAAAGAAAACCTGTAAATAATTTAAAGTATGTTTAAAATCTACGTAGGCTTGCAAGAAAAAATAAAAAAGGAAAAAGAATAAGGTCTTAAAAAAATAAATAGAGTAAAGGGAAATAATAATAAGCCACATAAAAATGGAAAATATAAAGTGTCTAGATACTGTATGTTATTGTCTTTAAGTTTTTTGACTACAAATGAAGTAGTTAAATCTGCTAAAAGACATTTGATTATAAATGCTGATGGATTAATTTAACCTATATATTTTACAAGTGAGTTGACTTTAAAATCAAAATCAAAAGATATGCTACTTTGGAAAAGTTTTCTTTTTATTTCTACAGAAAATGAGAAGCTGTGAATTTATTCCCAGTTAAAGAAAATAAAGTTTGATAGAGGAACACCCCCTGAAAAGTCTCCAGTGGAAATGGATGGCCCAGATGATTTAGCATTTTAGAGCATCTCTGTTGAAGTTTCCTCTGATCTCTGTATCCAAACAACTTTAAAGAGACTGGCTGAGATTACCCAGCCTTAGAGACTCTCCACTGAAGACTTATCCATAATCCTGAATTTTCTTTGGATCACCATGGGATTGCCAATGCCCCCATTCAGCAAGAAGTAGACTAGAGAACTAAGTCCACATTCCCCCAAAATGGATTATGGATGTTTGTATTTGTTTACATGTTGGTTATAAGTTGCTATAGATAATGAGAAAAAAGGATACTAGATTTGGGGTTCTTCTTGTTTTAAAAAGAGAAAAAAGTTGAAATGTAGTGGAATTATATGTTACATTATAAATAATTGTCCCTCCTGTGAGTTTAATAAAAACACTGATTGGCTGAAGGCAGACAGGAACTATTGAGTGGGGTTACCAAGCTAAGAAAACTCTGAGTACAAGAATAACAGAAACAGATGACACAGAGGTGTCGAAGTTGCCAGGAGATGCAGAGGAAATGCTGCTGAGAAAAGATACCGAGCCATGTGGCTGAACAAGATGGGTTGAGTTCAGATGAAGGAATTATCAAGTTATATGCCTGGGCCCTAGGTCAATCAGCATAAAAATAATATAAGCCCGTGTATGATTATTAGGGTCTAAGTGACAGTGGGGCTGAGAGTGGGTCCAAACCTCTGCTCTAGGCCCAAAAGTTGGGGTCAGAAGCCTAATTCAACAAATATATAAATGTGAAAAATAATCCTAACATTTTAAATTTTAGACTCTCTAAAATACCCAATAAAAGATTAAGTCTCAATTTGGGCCCCTGTTTTTTTTTTTTTTTGAAAAACAAAACAAAACAAATAAACAAACAAAACAACAACTCAGACAGAGTAAATCCCATTCTGTAGTTTATCCTAGGTCTGTAACTCAGTATATTCTGGGCTCTAAATGGCTTGGGGAGTTCCCTATCTCTGGTTCTGCAATCCACAATGCACACATTTTTGTCTTCTGGGATTAGGATCAGCTTCACACTACACCTGCCACTGATCTTGATAGTGATTCCATGGTCTTGGTATCTGGAGTATGCCCAGATCTTCCCATTCTGTTTCTTTACCAATGGCCTCCTGATCTTTCTTCCAGGATTGGTGCCAGCCTCAGGTTCTGTCCATGACCCTTTCAAACCTGGGTTTTCCATTATTACTGAGAAGGGTGATATAGAGTACCCATTAAAAACTAAGCATTCCATAGTTCCTTATTTTATATATTCTTACCAGTTGTGAGTCACTATGTTAGTCATCATTTAGTGTAAAAATGTCCTTCACTGATGATGAGTGAGAGATATGCTTAACTACGGAAATAACGGTTAGTATTTAGGGTTAGTTTAATACTATGTTCATCTAGCAGAATAATATTATTAGAGTCTCTCTTATAGAGAAAGAGTTTTTAAGGTTTATAAAAATGCCCGAGACTAGCTTTTTACCATTTATATATTATATATGTGTGTGTATGTATTAATGTATTTGATATATATGTATTTGATATTTCTAAGTGTAATAATATGTGTAGGAAATTAATAAGAGTCAACATTTAGTTTTGAAGAAAAATCAAATCTTGGCTTGCTTAGTTTTTGTTTGTTTGTTCTGTTTTATAAACTTTTTAAATTTTTTTAACTAAAATTGTGTTGTGTATATTTTCTAATGGAGTCTACTTACTGTAATGCAAGAAAGACAGACAAGGCAATTATAGAGTGTGAAAGTAGTTCCTCTCAAATCCAACTTGATCATATTTTTCACGCCCACAAGTAACTATACCACTGAAGAGGAGTCATTTCCAACACCCCAGCCAGGAACTGTTAATGACATTTATTTTTGTGAGCCTTGAGAGTTCTACCCCTTCTTTGAGAGAGAATTATGGGCCCAATCTTGTGAAGATCACATGTGTGAATATTCTGCTTCCAAGATAGCAATGAAAATATCATGTCTGAAGAACAAGAATTATTCTATCTCTTCCTCTGCTTTTCAGATTCTTTCCACTACCTGACAATTCCTGACCATCCAAGGAGGTTATACACTTATTGTTTTCTCACATTTAGGGCTGATTACAGTGCCACAGAAACTGCCACTTATGCTCAACACCTTTACGGCTGGAGAAAACATAGTAACTCCCACCAAATGCAAAAAGAAGCTTTCCTGGCCAAGAACAACAATATCATTAACATATAATCATAAGCAAATATCCAGAAAGTATTTTGATATTTTATCCAATTACCTTCTACTGTAGGGTCTGTAATCCCAGTAGCCATAAGTTTGTGTCTTGATTGTAATAGTGAATGTAGGTACCCCCTTACGGAGAGGGCCTTAAATGGTTGGTTACTCCAATAATAATTATGTCACTGTTACACCAACAGACATGTATTGCAAAGGAAAATGATAATAGGACCATTGGTGCTAATTCTTTTCAAACAGCCTGCATAATCCTTTCAGACTAGATAAATGCTAGTCGGCAGAGTTGTAGGAATCAGCTCATTTCAAGCTTTATTTTTTTATGTGTTTTAATCAAAGTATGCAATGTCTTCAGAAATAGTGTCTTACAGTCTAGTGCTGGTATGCAATCAACAATAATAATAGCCTATAAGGGTTTGGGGGATAAGTAGTTTCCCTAGTTAACAATTCATAGGGAGGCAACTCATCCATTGCAATACAGTGGAGTTTTATTCAATAACACTGTAAATTTTAGGCATGCTCTTTTCTATCCATGATGTTTTATAATCATTCAAACTGCTGGATGGTTCCCTGGTACCTGGTGGAAAGGGCGCCTCAAGAAAAAAAACATAAAGATATTTCAGAATGCCAGATGAAAATAAAGAAAATAGTTACACATGTTGTTCAAATTATTATTAAGATATAATTTGACAATATTCTTATTAAACTCCATATTTTATCCCTAGGGATCTCAATTGCTCACTCATAGTCATACCTACCTGGTTTCAATGTTCAAGTTTATGCTTATATTTTAAATAACAAGTTATTATTACCAATAAAATGTAAAATAAACATAACTCTATCTCAGTTATAGGAAATCACATGGAAAGAGCAAAAGAATATATTATATAATCCATATGGAAAGTATATGTTACAGAACACATATACATAAAAGCTTTTAAGTTAGATATATATATTAAAAATTCATTTAGTCTGTAGCCTTAGTTCATACATGTTTTAATCTTGAAGCAATCTCTATAACACACAATGATTAAGTCCATATAGGATAAAAGCTTTCCTATATTTTATAATATCCAATAATTTCTCAAAAGAGACTCTGAATAAAATATGTTCAAATTAAATACATACATGCACATAACATTGAATTTTTTATTAAACTCCTAGGTTTTTTTAAATGAGACTATGAATTTAATGTGATAAATCAGATTCTTTTATTCAGTTACTTCTATACTAGGACTGAATATCAGTATAAATCCTTGTAATATTCTTGTTTGGAGTCAAGAATATGTATGATAAAGGGACCTTTTGGGTTTCAATCACATAAACATATTTTTCATGAACTGGTAAAAAAACTTTTAGTTACTTTAATATCTAGCAAACAATGAAATTCGGTCAACAGCCATAATTAATACTGTAATTTAAAAGTGCATTTTATCTTTTTTTTTTTAAATATCCAGATTACACAAACTCACTGATTAATTCTGTTGTAAAACCAGATTCCCACAATGAGCTGGGGATCACTGATATGGATGATTCTGTAATTTCAGTAGTGATATAGATTCTTCTTGACTTCATGTTCAGTGGCCATTGCAGTATTTCTAGGCATAGCTATTCAGTCATACAGGATAAATTCTCTGTGTGTAGCATTTCTGGTGGAAAAGGCTGTACCCCAATGGAATTGTCCTTTAGGAATCTCTTTCAGAAATTTCTACTTTAATTCACTGGGAAAAATTATCACATTCCAACCTATAGCTACAAAGGATGCTAGGAAATGCAAATTTGCAGCTACCTTTATTTTGCATCTGTGCAGGTTATATTGCAAATGAAGAAATGGGCAACCAGACCAAACAGACATGAAAAAGTATGACTGTGAACAAGATTCAGAATAAACAAGAGTGTTTCCTCAGTCCAACATGATATATTTATAAAGATAAAAACAAAAACAAAGTGGAATAGTCTTTTATTCTTAGATTTTCATCTAAATTGTTTGTTTCTGAGTTAATTTATGGTTTACTATTTTCTTTTATTATTATAGTAAGTTAAGTTTATACAGTTTGTAATGCCAGGTTTGAAATAAAAATATTTTGGCAACAATTGCAATTGGACCACAGTTATTTATAAAATAGATTAGCACTTTTGGCAAGTTGTTTCACAGTATGTGACATAGTGGAATTTAGCTTAAAAAATTAGCTTTGCATACAGCATTACAAATGGTTTCTAAGAAGAAATGAAACCATTCAGTAGTTCCTCTGCCCTGCCATGATGAGGTGTTCCAAAAGCCTGTGTCATGAAAACAGAGCACTTAAAATTAATCCCCTTAAAATGAGTTGTGCACATATGTGCATTTGCATTAAACTTAATTAGCTAACCACAGCCTGTAACTTACATCTGTATGGTCTGTGTTTATAGAGTAGAGCAGATGACATAATGTAGGTTTTGGCCAGTAATCATATTCTCTTTCCACAAACATCATCTGAAATGATAAAGACAACATTCACATGAATAGTTCTCAGTAGGTAAAAAATCATTATAACCCACACTTGCCAATGCAATTTTAATTCCATTTTGTTGCTCAAATATTTTGAGAGGGAGATATATGGCTCTATTATAAGGCTCAGCATTTCATTTTTAACAGGAAAATGACTCTCAGATATCAAGGGCAACAGACCAAGAAACATTCCAGTTGGAAGGAGAAGGCGTGTGAGAGTTGGATTTGAGGCTGCTCACTGCAGGTAAGCCTTCCTAAAAGGACCACCATGACCCTCAGCTTCAGCCTCCTATGTCCCTTTGCTAATGCATTGAAACAGGGAGTTTTAATACACTTGCTAACACATTGAAAAGGGGAGTTTTAGTAAAGAAAATATAGCCTAAAAGTGTCTCTTTCAAAAATCTTGTCAGAGCCATAAAGATCCTTCTATATTTCCTTGCATATGACAACATGGAAAGGGAAAGCCCTGTCATATCCCTAACATGGGAGAACATCACTCTTTCTTATATTAATCAAGTGGTATATATATATATATATATATATATATATATTGTCACTGGTCTAAGATCTTTCCAATGTGTCATTGGATTCTTCAACTGGCATTAACTCCATGTCCAGCTACTTTTCCAGAAAAAAAAGCCTTCTCAATCTCTGAGGAGGCTTTAAATATTCACTGTATGTTTTCAACAATATAAAATACTTCATTATGCTAAACTTCTGTGGATAGATTATGTTAAAAATAATTTATTTAAAACATAAGAAATAACTGTGAGCTTTAGCAATTTCATATCTGTCAAAAAGACACTGAAATCTCTCACCACGAACCACAAGGTTTGGGAGGAAGTGAAATACTGTAAGCATTTTGCTTGTGAGATTTATTGGTGTGAATTTTTGCTTTTGTTAATAAAAGGATGTTATATTCAACTGTCTAACAGATTTGTTTGGAGTTCTGTGCAGAACATGGTACAAACTCAGATCAGTGTAGAAATTTCAGTCTCAAATAACGTGGAAGATGATCAGGGTGACATACAGAATCAGTTTATATTGAAGAGCCATGAGGTCTTGGGCAAATATGAAAAGATTGGGATGAGAAATACAGTACACAAGTGGCTAACTGCAAAAGATGTTGCAATGTAATGGTTCTGGAATCAGAGCAGAAAGGATCCTGATGATGTGCCCCCTAAAACCGTCTTTCATCTCTCATTCCATCACTTCTTGGTACAGTTCCAATGGCTTCCCCTGGTGATATATGCAGTTTGTTTTGCAATTATGATAAAAAAAATAATTCCTCTTAATTCTCTGTTCAATGTTCTTCCTGTACACCAAGTTGCCATTACAATGCTATTGTTTGGCTGCTGATTTAGTTTCATGGAGCTACAGTAGATTTGGGGTGTGCAACCAGACACAGACAATTATAACAACTTCTGAGAATTACCTACAAAAATGATACTTTGATTGATAGTGAGTTCTTCATTTCTGTTGCTGTATATAATCTTACGTTGGTTAAAAGAGATACAAAATAAAGGTTTTTTGACAGTATGTTCAAGTTCTAAGTCTCCACAAAAATCTTTTCTTTCCAATTTCAGAGGAGCTGAGGATTTTTCTTTTAATAAAATAAGGTCAGGAGTGTTTTGTGTTTTGCCTTGAAACAGGATTTCTCTGTGTAGTTCCATACTGCTTGAACTCACAGATCTGCCTTCCCTGCCTTCTCAGTGCTGGATTATAGACATGTTCCTCCAAACCCAGCTCCATTTGATAAGAAGTATCTTGAAGACTCAGTCTATTATTTATAGGAAAGCAAGGTGATAAACACAAGTTTATGTTTATGTCAAATTGGTAAGTGGAAACTGCTTCCTTTTGTGAATATAGACTGAATATCCTCTCTCTAAAAATCTGATGACTGAAATGTTAAAGAGTCCAAAATGTTTGGGGCCAGTATGTCTGAAGTAGAAAGCTTCAGACATGATCTCATGTGACAGTTTGTAGGCACACAAGAAATATTGCATAACATAACAGACATACTCAAGTATCGAATTCACGTAGAATGCATCTTTGAAGAATATGAGAATTTGGGGGTTGAACTTATGCATGACCACTAAAGTATATCATGATGAATATATATGTAAATATTCCAAAGTCTTAAAAAAAATCTAAGTACACAATTTTTGTATGAAGAATTATTAATTCTAGTCTACTATTTATTATCCAGTTATTACTCAATATGCCCAGATTCAAATGTTGGTCTTTAAGATAAAGACACATGTATAAGACATTAAAAAATGTTTCTCTTCTGTATTTATACCCTTTATTAAAAGGACCTATTTCCCTTAACAGACAAGGTGTTATTTAACTAGCTTTTACTGAATTTTCTGAAGGTGGCAGTTTAATTACTACAAGGATAAATATTGGCTAAGGAATATACCATAATTTTATTTTAATTAATAAGTATCAAAATAACAATCTTTTCCTCCCAAGTACTTTTAAATAGAAGTGAAACTTCTGAATTCTAATAGTTACCTTTTAATAGCTAACAAAATTACCTTACAGAAACAGTTTTAGAGCTGAGAAATTTTAATCTTCACTCATATCTTCAGGGATTTCCAGATTTCCTTCTCAGCTCCATTGCTTCTGAGTCCATACAAGGCAGATTTAGAGTATGTGAAGAAGAATGCTGTTTATGTTATGGAAGACAGAAAGAAAAGATAGTAGATGACTGAGGACCTGATGTAAGCTCCAGGGGCATGTCCCCGTGATATATTTTCTCCAGGTAGGCCCAGAATTCTAAAGATTCTACAGCCTCTCCAAACAACACTCAAACTTGAAAGCAACTGTTTGAGCCAAATGGCAGGTGTTTTATATTTAAATCATAATTTGGACTAACTTTCCAATTTTGTTTTATGATAATATGATAATATATACATATACTAGGAAATACCAAGGAACCTAGCTCTCTTCAAGTACTTTCCAAAGTTTACATTAAGAATGAATAATATACATCCTTCCTTTATACTTTTTCTAATTTCCAAAAGTCCTCATCATAAGATTACAATTAAACTGACACAGTCCATCCATCCCTGCAAATGCATATTTATTAGGACATGTCTTTATTGGTATAGTTGCCAACAGAATCATTTAGACTACATTTGAGGGAAAATATATATACACATTAAAACATTTCACCACCTAAAGAACAGTTTTGGTTATTTCAAATGCAGCTTTTATCTATTATTATTATTATTATTATTATTATTATTATTATTATTATAGAAACTGTAAATCCATTTACTAACACTTCCACTGAGGAGTCCAATACTGTTTTCATTTTGAAATGAAGTCCAGAACATATCTCTGAGTTTTAACTCTAAGACTACTATGAACTAAGCATTTACTGTTGGTCTATATTACTTATTATGTTGAAGTTAAGGAAAGAAGAAATTGAGTTAAGAACTTTGCAATAGAGCTACAGTGTGTGTAACTTGAATAAACCAAGAGCCAAACAACAAATGAAGTGTGTCCCACTTAGCTATCTCTGAGATCTCTGAGAATTACAGTAAGTACATATTCCAAATGTACTTGATAACAAGTAATCTCATTCTCTGATAGAATGCTTACAGCCAAGTGTGAAGTTTGTATTGACATTACACCTTTGACTTCAGTTATATTAGCTCATAGTCACTTGCTTAGTGAGGGTTAGCATTATTTAGCAATTTGACAAGATCTAAAACTACCAAATAAACAAACTTCTATACATACCTGTGAGGAATAGCCTAGACTTAAAACAGTTTTTTTTTTTTCTGAAAAACAACCACTTGAAAAAGTATTTTGTCAAGGAGAGACTGGAAGGCAAACACAGACTATGAGAAATTTAGTACAAGGGAGGTAAGCTACATCCCAGGCTAGCAGACCTTGACTCTGCTAGTCACATGGCATTGAATTTAGAAGCATAAAATATGCAGGATGGATGGGTTCATGGATCTAGAGAGCTTCTGGGGTAAGGTAACATGCGGCCAAGTCTGAGTTCTGAAAAGACACTTCATGGAGGCTACTATGTGAAGCTATGAAGATTAAAACATACGAAACCTCCAGGATGTTAGATATTCAAGGACCGTGGGACACCCACAGAAGAAAGCTGTAAGTATTGGATAGAACCGGCCTAGGAGAGAATTTATATGGACTAAAAGAAGCAGAGTAGTAAGGGTAGAGAGCCCTAAGCTGCTTGAAACCCAGACAACTTCATTCCAAGTCCCAGAATGCCTGAAACAGAACACCGGACTTTCCTTCACTGGGTTTGGTTTTTATTTGGTCATATTTTAGTTCCTTATGTCTCCATACATCTCTTTTGTAATAGGAGTGTTTATTCTATGCCATTACAAACTGCATTTATGCAATTTGATTTTTATTCTAAAGGGGTTCACAGTTAAGTATTGGCCTGAATTTTAGGAGAGAATCTGCATTTGTACTTTTAAATAATGATAAACCTGTTAAAGCCTATGGGAATCTTCGAAACTTTTTTGCATTTTTAGATGACCCCAAGAATTTGGGGACAATTGATAGGAGGTTTTAAAATTTAAATTTTAAAATGATATGTGGGATTGAAAAGATGTCTCAGTGGTGAAGAATACCCTTTGCAGAGCACTTACATAGTCATTCACAAATAACTGCACTTTCAGCTCCCTGGTGCTTATGCCCTCTTCCAAACCTAAATGGCCACTGAGTACACATGCAGATAAAACATTCATACATGTATAATGGCTATTCTTGGTTGTTAACTTTACTACATCTAGAATTAACTAAAATAACAAAAAATGAATAAATAAAAGGCAAAGCAGAGGGAGTTTTTTTGCTTAATTTGAAGAAAAAGACCCACTTTTAATTCAGATCTTTAGGCAAGAAGATACATGTGCTTAATCTGGGTTATTCCTTCTTCTGGAAGTCTCTATAAATGATTTGGAATAAAGAAACTGCTCTTTGCCAACTTGTACTCACCTTTTGGTAAGTTCATTTCTTCACTGGCATTGGAGCCTACTTTTTTGAAATTGTGGAATTGTGAAGACCAGCTGAGATAGCCAGCCTCATAGACTGAGAAACTTCTAGAATCTTGGACTTTTGGTTTAAAGCCAGTCATTGTTGAATTAACTAGATCACAATCTGTCTGCAAGTCATTTGTCTGTGGCTGTTCCAATGTTTAGTACCGTCCTGGAGAGGGGAGAGTGGATTGGAAATTACAGAGACAAAGAATCATATGGAAAAAGAAATCTAAAGTCAGGAGTGTACTGAGTGAATACTAAGTTGCCAAGATTTTATTTCCCCTGGGATTTTTATGCCAAGCAAAGGGGAGGGGCAAGTACAGACACCTGTAAACATTTCTTCAATTCTCAAATATAAAACTCATGTTAACCATACATTTGGCCAAAGCATTCTATTATTCTGCCTTGTGTGTGTGTGTGTGTTTGAGGGGGTAGCAAGTGCTAATTCTCTAACACTGAGTCAAAATGGAAAGAAACCAAGCCACAAACTGGAATCTTTGTGGCCTCCCAAAATCATTCTAATAAATCATATATTAGAGAGTCAGTCTTTAAGTTCTCTTACTCTAGAGAATCCTGACTAATACAACATGTAAATTTTTAAATTTAAAAATTAAGCTTTAAAAATTAAAAATTATATAGTTTGGCTATTAGAGCTGCGGGGAGAGCCTATTGAGTGACACAGCACCAATGTTGGTTTTTTGCGCCTGATTAAAATCTCAATACTGAGAGTATCACACTAGAGTTTATTAACAGGGAAGCAGGGATGTGGGAGAAGCAGAAAAGAGAAAAAAAATCTTGCCTGAGCACTTTCTTTAAGAAAGCAAGTAGGCCCATGTTTGCATAGCCAGGGGCGTGGCAGCAGCTCTGCTCTATCCCAGGTGATTGCTGGCCTTGGGAATGCTTACACCCGTGATATTTAACACTGATTATTAAGTTGACAGTATGTGTAATCCCCAGAAGACAAGTCCATGAAGGATTAATTTAATTGAGTTAGCATCTACAGAATTCTATAAGGGGATATATTTATCAGATTGATTGAAATGGGAAGACCTTCTCAAACTGGGTGGCTCCATTCCTTAGGCTTCTGTTCTTCACTAAAACTAGGGAGAAATCTATCTGAGCAGTATCTGTCGCTGATTTCTGCTTCTTGACTATGGATGCAATGTCACCAACTACTTCGTGTTCCTGCCAGTTTGCTGCTTGTCTAAGGTAGACTGAGCCCTCAAACTCTAAGCCAAAATAAATGATTCTTCCATTAAAATGGGTTTGTCAAGTTCTTTCAACACATCACCATGAAAACAACTACTATACTTGTTATGTGCTTAGAGTCACACAGGTTTGCCTAAGAGCCCTGCTGTGTCCTACTTTGGCAATATGATGGTGGACAAGTTAGGTAAATCATAACCCTAACTTGTTATCAGTCTGATAACATGGAAAATAAATCAAGTAATAGAAGTCACTCACATAGTATTTGTGAAAATTAACAATGCTATGATTCTCCACATTTCACTAATGATGCAGAGGGAGAGCTAAAGATTGCTTTACCATAACCCTAAATCTGAATGCTTACTGTTTTTATTTCACAGAGAAAGAGACTGGGAATGTCAAGCAAGGCTTGATGGAAATAGTGTATCATTACAGCCTTCTATTAGAAAATTTGACTTTCTCTTGGCATTTTGAAGGACATGCCACATAAACTTGCCAAAGGACTTTCTTCAATGAAGTGAGGGGTTGATGGGAATGTCCCTGCTGAATCTCAGCTCAGTCAAGCTTGCCAAGCCAAGGAAGGAATGTTTCCAATACCATCTGCCTGCTTCTCAGAGACTTGGAAAGTATACAGACATGAGAAGCAAGCTACCTTTATCCCTTCCTCAAAGCCTTTTTAGGTAGATCCCCCTTCTTAACCAAAAACATGGCTCAACATGGTAACTCCCCTACCTAACCCACACATGGCTCAACATGGTAGTTCCCCCCCCACACACACATGCCTCAATATGGTAGTTCCCAGAATAAAAATGTTCTCCATTATCTACCTCACACTTTTTCTAACACGACATTCCTCATGCAATTTCAATCCCTGAAGTAATGCTGAAAGGCAGCTTCAGAGACAAAAGATAGCATGCTGGCCACGTCCGCCAGCAGCCTCTTGTAAAAGTCCAGTAGCTACCTGCTGTTGTGTAGGGCACTGGACTAATGACTGAAATGGAAGAAAGGAAAGAGAAGACAAAAAGAGGCTAGAGAGATGGCTCACTCTGATTATTATAAAGCAAGGTGATCCAAACCCAGTCTTCTACATTCTCATAAAAATCTGGCTTATGCTTGTGATTCCAACACTGGAAATTATGGAGGTAATGTGAAAACAGGATGATCCATTGTCTAAAAAGCAAGGTGCTCAGTTCCCAAGGTTGAATTCTTAACTCCATATGTGTGCATGCACATGAGTATCTCACGTATGTGAAAGAACAAATGTTCACACTTACAAAAGTTATTTTTAAGTAATAATTTATATTCATGTCAGTGTATGAGAACTTGCACCATGCCAACAAACTGATTAAGAGTACTTCCTAGACATTGAAAACATAATTAAGTATGTGTTTGCCACTTAAGAGTAAGTAAGTGGACAATGGCATTCTAGAGTAGAAAGTGATGAAATAAATAATGCATGACACTCAGAGGACACAGAGGAGATGAGCATAATTCTATTACAGGTAGAATTTGCTTTAAAAAAGACAATAAAACCAAAGCATAGGCTCTGTGCATAAGGCATTCACACAAAATGTGAGTCACATCCAGAGACATGGATGGGATTCAACAAAGAAAAGAAAGTGATCCTAAATGCATAAAACCCTTCAAGAAGAACTAAAGAAGATTACCTTAAGTAATTCATGCAGAAGGAAATGTAAATGTTAACCCAGTACATGTAAAAATTAGGAGTATTTGGTTGAGAGTAGTATGCTCTCAGATCTTGCCCTGGTTTCCTCCATTGAGTGTGCACAGCAAGTTAAATGACATATCCCTCAGCTATAAAATAATTTAAATGGACAAAATAGATTCTGAAGTCTTCTCTGCATCTTTCATCATCATAGCTGTAGTCAGAGAAGGCCAGAATAATAGAGAGTTACAGTTAAAGGCATGGGCAAAAGAAAGCAATGTAGTGCCTCATCATTATCAACCAGGGAGAAAGGGAATGGCCATGATGGACAGGTCATTTAGGAAGCAAAGTGGATGGGACCATTACAGATGTTGGGAATTTAGAGATAATTGATGTTGAATGTGTTCAAGGATGATGTTTCATGCTAATATCCTAGCAAAAATGAGTGTAGTTCATTTGTTCTGAATTTAAAAATAATAGAGGTCTAGCATTTCTTTCCAGAAGGGAAAAAGAAGGCATCTATAAAGAAAATGAAAGTAAATGGGGGTAAACTGCATAGAGGAGATCATTCTCCACAGGCACATGTTCACAATCCAGCTGTTTGCAATAAGGCTGGGCTTTAAGTTGATTCATTACTTTATTCAACTGGCTTTCCTTTTGAAAATACTTACATCAAATAGTGTGAAAATGAATCCAGATGTAGTTGCTTCTTCAACATTGTTGAGAATGTATGAGCAAATGGATCATCTGATTATAAAAATAACCCAGAGTTCTTTTTATGTTTGGAAATATCTGAAACAGTGTCACATCAAAAGTCTAAATGTAATGCAAGAGACAATTCTGTTCTTTATGATAGTGAGCATATGCATTGGCAAAGTTACTATTTACTGAAGACTTATGGATTAATATATGATCATTTAATATAATAGACCATAGAGAAGGTGGGTCACTGTTATGAGTGGCTAACTCCCATGAGAATGTTGCAAAAAGTCTTAGTATACTGAGGTTAAAAAAATTATGAGACTATACAGTAATTGAAGAGCATATTTAATTATAGCTATTTTCACTATAATTTTACAGGAAATACTACACAATTACATAAACAATGAATATAATATCTTAATTTGCATAGCATGTGGTTAAACTCATACTCTAAAATGAACCAGAATTATAATTATATATACTTTTGAAGTTAATACCTCATATTTTTACTAAACATAACATCTATCATTTTATTTGTAAATATTTTAGTATAACACTTTTTAGCCATTAATATATAGTGCACTCGACAGATAACTATTTATATTTTCCTACCTTCTGAAAATATCTACACAGTTTAATGTGGCTAATTCTTGGAAGAACACTATCAAGAATACTTTTTAAGTCTTTATTGTTAAATTTGTTTTGAAGTTTAATGTTTGAAATCTATGGGGCTCTACTTCAAGAATCTGTCAATTTTTTTTGAACTGCAATGCCTATACTTTGGCTGTTTAATCACTGGATGCACACTGACATGGTTGGTTGATTCAGCATTAATTTCTAATATAGTTCATACATCAGCTTCTAGAATTTGCACTTCCATAACTGCAAGATCACAGAATTGAATGACTTTTTCAAAGGTCTGATATACAGTGGCTCTTTGTAAACATGGTAAATAATTTTCACTTTGAAAATAAGAGTTCCTGGGAATTGCTGCATTCTGTTTTAAATTTTGTATCATCTGGGGTATAGTATGCTAGTGCATACACATATAGTGTAGAATATATTATGAAATGAAGAGAAGCACTTTCCTCACCTCAAACATGAGTATGTTTATGCAAACGGTCCTTTCGCATTTCTGTAGTCGTGTGAAATGTTTAATGATAATTGTAACCAAGGTTCCCAGCAGGGTTACTCCTCTTCCTCCGTGTGTTTCTGCTGCTTCTTCACTATCTTTCTATCTTCTCTCTTTTCTGCTTTTCCCAAACTCTAATGAATGACCCACTCCACTTGCCTAGGAAACGGAAATCTGACTCTTCCCAAATGATTGAAAGCAGGTAACATTTGTCTTTTGTGTCCACCTTATTTGTACATTTCCTGTTTAAAAAGATGACTCCTTAATAAATAAACCTTTATTGTTCATGTCATATGGCCAAGGAACTCTGCTCTCGGAGAATTTATAAGCTATAAGCAGAGAAGTAAAACCCACACCGTCAAATAGGTTAAAGTAAAAAAAAAAAAGATAGAAACTTGTGTCAAAGAAATAAGCCAATTCGGATGTGGCCAAACCTGTAAAACTGTTAAACTAGATAGAAAACAGTCTCCCTTACGTTCTCTGGAATGTTCACTCTAAGCAAAAGCTACCTTTATTCCTTCATCAAGAAACTGGAAAGGGTGAAGGACTGTTAATTATCTACCCCCTATCCTCCTTCCCATGTACCTGACTATGAACTCACTTGATTACTGCTTGCTATGAATGACTTCCCCACATCATGATTCAAAGCAAACTCCTCCATTTATCTTGTGGAAGCCTATAGTACTTGTAGTAATTTTTTTTATAAATAATACTTTGTTGCTACTAATATCTTATCTTCTGAGACTGATTCTATGAGAGTAAACCATCACTGTGTAGAACTTATTTGCATACCTGAAGTCATGAGACTCCAGAAAATATGCCAGTAATTCTTAGTAATACTACCCAAAGTCAAATCCTCTTGCAATTTGAAAGTGTTTTAAAGTGGACAGTTAAATAATACAAATAGTTGTTACAGATCTATTTATCGCTTGCTTTCCTGTGGAATATAAATTGGTAACACTTCTATAGCATTTACAGTACATTAACACCACCTGTAAAAATTTTACATGGAATCTGAACTTTTATCACACTATTAAGGAGGAAGAACAAAAAGACAGAACAACTTGGCCCAGTAAACACAACCACCAAATAATAAAGCCCAGGATCTAGCCCTGGCAATGCATCTTTAGAGTTTATAACCTTAACTCTGGAGTCCACAATATTAACCAGTCTTACACACATTCCTCAAGCAAGTGGGATGCATCTTCATGGGAGTTTGTAGTTATTTGGTATTACTTTCTTCACAGCCCCATTGCAATAGTTTTTTCTGTCATTAGAGATAAAGAATGTTAATAAACCTGAAAATATAAGTTGTCTATTAAATTTTTATACCAATACACATGTTATCTCCCCAGATACCTCCTCTTTTCTGCCTCCTCCCTGACCCACTCTTCTCCCACAAAGTAAGAAAGAGCTGCCGGCAATGTGGACACGATACACATTGCCAATGTGTCCACATTGGCAGCCCAACCTTCAGAGAGATGGGTACAAGATTAGAGCTTGGTAATTATGCTTTTCTGTGACTCCATGAAATTATGTTGGTTAAACAATGCAACCATATCCTAAATCCAAACTGTTATTACTGATGAAGTAAATATCATGGCTTAGCATTATTAGGGGGTCTCTCATGTGATGCTAAAGAGGATTATGCTGCTGTACTATGTTATTTTTGGAATTCCACAGACACATAAAAAGGATTGGCAGAAGTCCATGATGAAATCCATTCACAGAGAAGCACTACATTTCCTACATCCTTTATTGGCCATGAAGAAAAGATGATTTCAATCTAGACAAAGACACTTGTGAAAAATATAATCAGTGAAAATGAGTCAGAAGATCTGTACTTCAATTCTGGCTGTGTCCATCATCTGGACATTAGAAAGTTAATTATCACTTTAGGCCCCAGGGTCTCTCACCACAATTAGCTTATGAGTGACTCATGTATGACACCCTACAGTGAGGATGCCCAGTAGCTACGGCCATATGGGCATCCTGCCCTATATCCTGACAAATTTTATTTATTCTTTCATAAAAGAAGCAAGATTTTTTAAAAGCAGGGGTCTCTTAAAGGACACTCAAAGAACTAAAAAATAATGTGTTATATGTTAGTTGTCAAAAATGAGTCACTTTACTTAAAAGAGAAAATGGACAAATTAAATTTTGTTCATATTAACAAAGCAACGAATTAGTGAACTCTTTTCCTTTTCAACTTGTTGAACAATATGCAGGCTTTCATAGATGTGGGAACATGCCTAAAGTGTTATAAAGACTGAAATAATTGTATAACTAACTTTACAACCTTTTGAGTAAATAGGATATATGCCTCTTTTTTTTTTTCTTTTGCTTTAACATGAAACCAATAATGGATAAATGAAACCTTCAAGCAATCAAGCAATGATCCTCATTACTTCTTGCTCTTTTAAAGGAATCTTTATCAATATTCAAGAAGAGACTATTAAATTTTATGGAATAAGTTGGCCAGTCCTGCCACTGGATATTACAGAAAAAAAAATCCCTTATTATTTATTTTATCTGGTGTTTGCTAGAAATGTTTACAGCTCCCTGACTTGAATTTGTAAAGAATACTTACAAGAAAAATCTTTATAAAAGTTATTGATACTTTGTGAATGTTGCCTATATAAAAAATAACCTTGTTTAATATGTAAGAAAATGGTCTACTAGCTTGGTGTGCATGTTGATGGGCATGGCTATAAATTTTTTATATTTAGTTGTAACAAAATATTTTTCATATGAGATTAAAATGCATTAGCCTAATTTGATTGCACAAATGCAGTTAAGAGCCCTGGATGCTCTTCCAGCAGACCTGGGATTGATTCCCATCACCTAATGAAGGCTTACAACTATCTGAAACTCCAGTTCCAGGGTATCTGATACCTTCTTCTGGGCTGTTTAAGAACTGCTTGTATATGATGCACAGACTTATGTACAGACAAACACCAATGCACAACAAACAAAAAGAAGTATATTTTAAAATATTTTAGTTGTATCAAAATATCCAATTCTTAATATAATGTGGAAATTTTGTGAAACTTCTGCTTTGAACAAATTCGAGTCAATTTCTTTCTATTTGAGACTGAAGCATGTGTGGTGATGTGCTTCCAATATATACAATAAGGCAAAACTAACCAACATGCCAACATATCCAGGCCAATAAATGAGCTGGTTACTTGGGGTAGCCTGGGCAACAGTTTCTTTAAACAGGCTGCTGTAATATCAAAATGTTCTGTCCCCAATCAATGATTTCTTCTCAAATACTTTAGCATTTCTATGATTATGTAGCTGGGAAAAAAGGAACAGTGGTTGTAATCTCAAGGGAAGGCCTTATCAAGTTTTTGTGTGTCTCTCTCTTCCTTAGGGAAGAAATATAAACAGCCCTAATCCCATAGACCTGGTATCTGCTGTATTGTCTGTTCAGTTCCTTCTCATGACAGGTCACTACAGCTGCTGTGCTTCATGATGACAACACTCATATCAAGCACAGAGGAAACTTCCATACTGCAACTACTTCAAATATTTATCATTGTCTAGATGGGCTTGCACTGGCTAATAAAACCAGATACAAGTCCTTGCTTTTGAAGCATACATATATTTTTTAATTACAATGAAAATATTTAAGTAAAATACTATATATGTAAAATACATACTGGTTAATGATATATGCATATGTAAAAGTATTGAATAAAGTACAATTAAAAAAGCTAGTAAAACTGTTCTAATAGATATTGAGAATATAATAAATATCAGGGGCTTAATAGTAGAAGAAAAGAGTGGGGCCCAAATTAGTAGACAGAAAGCCAAAGCAGGAGTGAAAAAATCTGTTCTGTTCCATATAATGGACAGCAACTATAATAACTAATACAAGTTTCAAAAACCTCAAAAGTGTTTTTGAGTATTTGCACCATAGAGAAATATTATATGTTTGAATGGATTGGTATTGATCACTTATGTACTTTACAGAAAAGCTATAACTAGTATTTGGAGTGTTGGTTGCATGATTAATAATGAGCCAAAAAGTTAGCACAGTACATTCCAAACCAATAACTCTACTATAGATGAGAAAACAGAAAAAGATTGATCTCTCACAAGCCACACCTTGAGGCAATGGCAGCCATCACACTAGACAGTCTGGGTTCAGAATCATTAACTGTAACTAATTTTTGCCTTGTTCAGAGAATGTGTGCTCTTGTAATATCAAAGCTATGTGTTATATTGTACTGTAGGGTGGCTGTAAGAATAAAGAATGGAGATAAACCAAAAAGAGTGTCAGGGGAAATCCTAGTTCTTCCCAGAATACCTTTACCACCATCTTATGCTCTGTGATTCCTGAGGAAACACATTGCATGGAGAGTAATTTCCATCCAGGAGATTCTTTTTTTTTTTTTTTTTTTTTTAAATTTTTTAATCTTTATTATAGAAAAAACTTGCAAGCAAATACAAAAAAAGATACATACCAAAACTAGCCAGACCAAAAGTCTATACCTCTCAATTAAATTCTATAAAGTTAGACTATTAGTAACAGAACTATGAAGTTTTACATTAAATTTACACTTTCAATATCAATTATACATATATATATTATTTGG